>JADRCD010077432.1:0-12235 GCA_019843815.1 Montemys delectorum | reverse complement strand
AAAAAAAAAAATGGTGAAATAGAAAGTTTAAAATGTTCATGAATGGAGCAAGGAAGCAATAGTTAGGTGGGGTGTTTGCCCCTGTCTATTATCACCACTATCCATGTTAGGCGAATATGTTCAAATCCAAAATCTTAACATGAAGTAATTAAGAGATGGAGACACTGAGGGATTGCTAGATGGTAGTAGTGGAACTGCAATGGATGAGACTGGTGTCCTGATGGAAGAAAACCAAGTGTGTGAGGAGATGGCCATCAATTAAAAAGGAGTAAAGACAGGCATGGATCATGAACTCCACAGCCTCTGGGAGTGTCAGCAACCCATTTCAGTTGTGTAAATTTTCAGTCTTTAATCCAACAGCAGTTGTAATGAACCAAGACACATCCCAGCATATAGAAGTAGACACTGGTCTCAGTCAAGATGCCCCTCCCAGCTAAGCAGACCGTCCTCACAACAGTGACATCATAAAGAAGGCAGTCTTGGACCTTAGAAAGTGAGCTCCCCTTGCTCCATGTTATTTGTGATAGAAGTTGTGGTCCCTTTGAGGATTACTTCTAAATGGCTCCACTGATCGTAGTTCTTGATGTCCTAGTTTTTATTGGCCCTCATCACTGTCTTGTAAATGAGATTTGTATGAGTGTTTTCAGTTTCCAGTTGTAATGTCAAAGCAGTGACATTTCTTCATATGCTTTTTTTTATATAAAATTTTTTCTCTACCCAGAGTTGTAAAATAGCAAGAACATTCTTGGTTAATTTTGATTCTAGAGAACTGTCTTGCTTTTTATCCTTACCCTTAATCTAGAACCAGGAAGAACCTTCTATCTTATTCTGCGTAGTGAACAGTCAAAATGAATGGTGATACTTCCACATTGTAACACCATCTTCTAAGGACTTGATCCATCTCAATTTACCTCATGTGGATATCAGATTCAGTGTCGATTCTCCTTGTTATCTATTCACATTACAGCACCTTTTTAGCCCTATTAATTTTTTTAGTTCAACATTTGTTCCTCTTCTGATACACTTTTTCACCTACCACCATTTGTAGAAGACTGTCTACTCTTTTTTATGTCCTTTATGACAGATTTATATTTTACCTAGCTTATTTTTTATGCTTGACTAATTTTTTGTCAGAAATAATATGTGCTTACAGGGAGCCTGGAAAGACATTTCAGCAGTTAAAAGCATTTCTTACTCTTCCAATGGTCCTGAGTTCAGTTCCCAAAACCCATAAGGCAGCTCACAGGAACCTCTAACTCTGACTCTAGGAGGTCTGGTGCCCTATTCTGTCCCCCATGAATACTCTCAGACACATGCCATACACTCATACAAACACACAAATAAAAATAAAATAATTTTTTAAAAAATATATCTGTTAACAGACACTTTCCATGATTTCTAAGGTTCTGCAATCGTAATTGCATACCCTGATTTACAGAAATGTCATTTGAATAAAGGTCACTTATATTTCCCCCATTTTAACAAAGATGTCGCCGCTACATACATTCTCTTTCACTCGTGCTTGAATGAGTTTCTTACCCTTGGGTGAAAACAAGAATCAGAAGTTAAGGCACAATGCCAAGAGGAAAGGAGTGGGCAAGGGAATAAGTATTAGAGAACTGTGTCCTGACACTGTTCTCTAGAGAAAAAAAAAAAAAAAAAAGGGTGGTCAATAAGCGGAGAACAAGACCTGTTTAAAATCTCAGGATCTGACAGAAAACATTCCACTGATCTTCATGACAAATTTTTACACCTTATCTTCAAGCTGGATATTATGAAGTAACCTACCTCGGCCCTCAGAAAATCCTTTAAGAAGCTATATAAGACGCTTCTCTT
Source organism: Montemys delectorum (assembly GCA_019843815.1). NCBI lineage: Eukaryota > Metazoa > Chordata > Mammalia > Rodentia > Muridae > Montemys > Montemys delectorum. The sequence goes on along the minus strand of JADRCD010077432.1, from coordinate 10,399 downwards.
CATAGTCTCTCTTCCAATTCAAGAAAGAAGGTATTGTAGTACTTAACTAAGGAAAATAGTAAACTATACTTAATGGGTCTATGCCTCTGGAAAAGTCCAATGTTCACATTGTGAGTGTCTGATGTGTCAGATATAGGCACAATGCACCTTGTTTATTCACTATCTCACTCAATACACTTCATAATAATCCTTTCTGGAAGACATTATCATACCCACTTGATATTAGAAGAAATTAAAAGAATAAATGTTTGCTTGTAGATTTTTCACTGTTGTGCATTTAACTGCCATAATCCATGCTAGGGTCTCATTTTTAAAGCAACACTGATTTTAGAGTACATAGATGGATAATCTTGAGAGTTTAATTTTATAAGTATAATAGAGAGCACTAACTGGATGCCAGGCACTTAAAAATACTATTTTTCTAATTCTCAAAACAAACCACATGGCAGAACTGTCACTGTCCATTTTCCAAAAGGAGAAACCAAATATGTAGAAATTATAACTTGTCTAACATATACAGCACAGAGGCTTGCCTCAAACCTCAATGATCTTTGGAATCTGTGCCTTTCTACACATGCTTTACAGGCCAGTGAAGTCATGGAATATGCTGATACGTTTATTGTCTGGACTGGTAGGAAGTTTACTAATGAAAATGCAAAACATGGACTCTACTCTCTTTCTGGGACTTAGCTGTAAAGGGAAAGAAAGTAACCATGAAAAAGACCCAGGGCATTAAATTATTGTTCAGACTTCCACAGAGCCCCAAAGCCCTACTTTTACATCCCACTTCTTAGGACTCAACAAAAATGGCCAACACCATAAGGAAGATGTCAATTTACAACAATATGTTAGAAGATGAAATTCTTTTGTATTTAAGTACTAACTGACAAAAACTGAGTACCAACAATCTAGTGAACGCATTTTATCCTCAATTCACATCTAATTTTATTACCATTAAAAGCTTTAATAATTGTCCTATTTCCTGGAAAAGTTTCTTAAAGCTTGGGAAACTACCCTGAGAGGGAGCTGATCAAAACAACATACAGAATGTTGTTGATACAAAGCACACAGCTCCCACCTCAATGCAGATAAGAAATAGTCTTAATTTGTGGATATTTCAGAAGAATTGAGGTAACAATACAGTACTCTATATGAATGCTCATAGTCTAGAAACACAAACACAGGTTGCCCCAAAAGACATGTTATGCTTTGAAAATGCATACATGATATTTCATTTATTACACAATAAAGAAATTCATAAATTGAGTCATTTATCAACCATAATTTTCAGACTCTCTCTGCATGTGAAAGTTACACACTTTTTGTCCTTTAGCATTATAAAACCTCATTCCTAGTGTCTGGTAAAGATGGGTCTGAGACTCAGGAAAATAGTCTTCAGGAAAAAGAAATAATCTGTAAGTAATTAATCTTGAATCGTATCAAATTTATCAGCCTTTATAATCTGGGACTGGCTTCACTTTTATTCTACACTTTGACTCTGATAAAACATTTATTTATGACATAATGGAAATACTATAACTAAAGTAAAAATAGTTAAGAACATAGAATGGCCTATAAAACTAAAAATATCACTTGATGAAAACAGATATTTTGTCTGGCCAATCATAGTCTTTGATTGGATTGTAAGTTTCTTCTTTTGTTTTAAATTATCTGTACTACATGAGATATTTTATTTGATGTTTAAAGTACTTGAAATAATTTGTTTTCTTTTAGTTCTAGTTTGCTTTCTAGAAAATTTATATCAATGTTTATAAGCTCATGAGAAATAATTAGTTCCAATTTTAAGAGATATTTACCATATCTAAGTTATTATAATTCTTATTTGTGATTGATAAATTTAAATATCCTATTATGTTAGTGGTACATTAGGTTGTAATTTGAGATATTTCAAAAGAATGCAGATAACAATACAGTACTGCTTTAACATACTTTTTAACAAACTTTTCTTTCCTATTAAACAACAAAAGAAACAAAAATCCAGGCTTATAAATCAAGATTGCATAGACTTTTGTGGCTTAATCAAATCTTATTTTTTATTTTGTAATTGGAAAGGGAAATTGTACTACAACAGGAGTCAATTTTGTACTATTGCTCATTTACCCTTACTAGTAAATATTACTATTAAAATTTTAAATAAAAATTAAAAGCATTAACTATCACTTAATCAATGAATACAGGCACGGTCTCTCAAGTTATGAAATACAGTGAACATTGTCCATGAAGACTGTTTTCTACACTTTGGGTACAAAAGAGTCAATTAAAATCTGTAGTATTTCTAACATTGTCTAAAGTTACTCTGAGGTGGCAGGAGTCTAAATGTGTCATAGTGTTTCTCAGAGTCTTGAATCTATACTCTGGTGACCTGAGTCTGATCCCAGAGAACCTAAAATGGAAGGAGAGAACCAACACCTGTAATATGTCCTCTCATCTCCACATGTGCACTGTGGTATGTATGTACTCACACATGAACACATACATGCACATATGTGTATGCACAAGCACATATATACACACACTAACTAAATACAAAAAGCTATGGATGTAAATTTGAAAAAAGTAGCATCATTTTTCTCATCTTTTCCTGTATTGCTGCATTTATCACAAACAATTTTAACTTGTTTTATGTTTTTAATTATGGGTATGTTGTGAGATGTGCAAGTGAGTGCAGGTCCCTCAAGATGCTAGAATTCTTGGATCCTTCTGAAACTGGGGACACAGGTGATACTGAGCTGTCTCTCCTACCTCCATAAATTAACTTTTATAAAAGTAATCTATTTTTATGGACCCAGTTAATGTTCTTCCTTCTTTCTTAATAGGAAGTTTATTTGGGTTTGTTTCTTAGAATTTCAATGTAAGAAGGAGGTAACTCCCCAAATAGAGTTCCATCAGAAGATTTAAAATATCTTTGTCAATTTAAAGACTAGACTTTTATTCAAGTTATTTTGAATAATAAGAGAGTTGTTATGAACTGTAGTAAAAAGAACTTGAATCTTTTAACATATTAAAACAGGTTAAGTGAGATAAAAGCATAAAAATACGATTAGTGAAAGAATATTATATCTCCATTTGTAGCTTTATTAAATATAAGGTTATCTATGGCTGATTACCCATTGGATGATTAAATGTGTAAAGGTGTTGCTGCCAAGTCTGGTGACCTGAGGACATAAACAGTAGAAGGACAGAACCAACTCCTGAATGTTGTTCTCTAATCTCCACATACACTATGGCATGTTTGTACTCACACATGAACACATGCATCCACGTATGTGTACACACTAATGAAATATATAAAGCTATAAATGTAGATTTGGAAACAAAATTAGGTCATTGTATTGGTTGGGAGCATGCCAAAGGAAATTCAAACTATCTTAGACAATTTTTTGAAAATCTAAGTTTTAATGAATTTAAGGATTATAAAATAGGAGAGTCAGTAGAAGCGTTGCAAGAGGGCCTTTGACTTTAATTACTTGGGGTATTCAACTGTTGTTTTATTTAAAGATGAATACCACCCAGATTTTCTGAACTTATGTGGATTCAACATGAAGACACTGACACAAGTTTAAGGTAATACAGAATCTCAAAATAGTTTTGATTTGTATTTTTCCTGATGGCTAAAGACATTGAACATTTCTTTAAATGTTTCCCAGCCATTTGGGATTCCACTATTGAAGTATCTGGTTAGCCTTAATTGGCAACTTGAAGAGAAGCACCTGGCAATCAATTTTCAATTAGTATTGGTTTTGTCCAATGAGTGGAGTACTGTCAAGATTATGCCACTGTGGGAGGTTGCACTCCATAGGCATGGGATTCTAAACCTTGTAATGGAGGAGAATGTAAGCTGAATGCTGACCTTAGTGCATTCATACCATTCTTCTGACTGTGGATGAAGACCAACAGCCTGAAGTTGCTAGTGCCCTGGCGTCTCCACTGTGATAAAACCTGCAACTATGAGGTTGCTTTTCTCAAGGTATTTTGTCTTGGCAACAGAAATGAAATGAAGACAGGAAGCCTTCATGAGATACTGAACTGGAAACTGAAAAAATACAGATTAGGTGAGACTTCTAGGCAAAGAGAAAACCTATAGCAAAGAACCTAAGCAGGAGCAAAACGGGCATCTTCTAGAGAAAGAAGTCCTGGGGAGCTGAAAAAAATGGGAAATGGGGAGGTAGACCAGGAAACAGAAGTAAGAAAATGAATAAACCTAGGCAAAGGCCAGATTATGTAGGAGTCCATGCACAATAAAGTGGTCCTTAGATTTTACACTAGGCCAGGAAAGCTATTAAATCCAAAGAAATTATGTCCTCTGATCAAGCTATGAAAAGTCAATATGGCTACTGCATGACTGTGAAAGATTAGAGGGATCATTCAGGAGGGAGTTTGTAACAATCCAGAGATATGATAATGGAGGCTTGAACCTGAGGTACACAGAGTGGCATAGGAGAGAGAGCAGCCATGGAATCTAGGCACAGATTGGAAACAGTTCCTGTGAAAGTGACACCTATGTTGTTGTATATGAAGATCAAGAGAAAGAGAATAGATAAGATACAACATTGAAGAAAAATTCCTCAAACATTTATTCAGTTATCAGTGCTTTCAAAAATAAATAGTCAAAATAAATGATGGTTCATAAGTTGAGAATTTAGAAAACTTGATAAAACTACTTATACTAAACCACACAGCCACCCTAGGTAATAAATCATTTGAATTGATTTTTATTTAATTAGTTAGCTAGTTATTCATTAATTTACATCTCAAATGTTCCCTCCCCAATGGTTTCCCCTCACAGAGTCCTTCATCACATTCCCTGTCCCCTTCTCCTCTGAAAGGGTGGGGCCTGCATTACCATCCCCCCACCATGGCACATCAGTCTCTGCCAGATTAGGCGCATCATCTGGAACTGATTTTTTTTAAGGCTAACATTTCTCTAAGTTAAACCACAAATACAACCACTTAATGATTTGTATGTGTATGTGTTATCATAGCTTTTGCAATTAAATAGCTTGAATTCATTAGTAATTTAAAATCTTATTAATGTACTTTCAGACACTTATCAGTAAAGATTGTGCCAAAAGATCCAAGGATTCATTCTTAAAACATATACAAAAAGCAAGGAAAATAGGATAACTTTTACTTTTAAAATGATGAATATTTAGAATAATATGATTCTATTAACTACAGTATACACTCATTTTTTAAATATGAGAAAACTGTGGAATTTGATTTCAGTTTTTTCTCATGAGAAGTAAATACTTTGCCATTTGCAACTGAAATCCGGGGCAGTGGGAAGATGTGTTTAGATCTCAGCAAACATATACAAGACAATTCTTTCCCTTTCTGCTCCATCCAATTCCAGGAAACCCCCAAAGGAATACAAACTGGGTGAGCAGTTTGTATTAAGAAATGGTTATTCTATTTGGGTAATGTAACTATCCTTGATAGAGGACAAAGTATTGTTTTTGTCTTCTACTTTGAGTGTTGAGGAGGGACATTTTTTCTGGGATTTTAGTTGTAGAAACCAATCTCAGAGCTTCTCCATGATGGACAAGAACTCTACCATTGAGCAGCACCCAAGCTACCATGGAGCTGCATCCCAGCCCCAAATTAATGATTATCTGAGAGAAGAGTGGTCTCCTAATTAAAACTTCATCAGGTTATTGATATTAAATTTTACTTTACCTATATCTTTGTTTCCAGTTATTTGTAAATTGACATTAGAAAATTTGTTGGGTATATACATGAGTTTGCCATTTTAAAAAATGACTTAAAACAACAACAAAAAAATAACCTGAAGTACAGTTATTCTCAAATAATATTTTAGATGACACTAAAATTCCATTTATTTTTTGGACAGTTCTGTGGATCAAGTCAGGACTCAATGAATGCTTGGTTGGTGTTAAAACTGAGTTAAAACTGTAAACCAAAACTCATATTTTTCCTGCTTAGAGTTATCAAATAACTCATCTAAGAACAAATGTACCAGTTGACTATTTAACAAATACTACTAAAATGTTTGTTTGCTTGTTTGTTTGTTTGTATGAGACAGGATCTCACGTAACCCAAACTCATCTCAAACTTAGTATATAGTTGACAATAGCCTTTAACACCTAACATGCCTGCTTCCATCTCTCAAATGCTGGGGTTACAGATATGCACAACCATAAGTGGTTTTCATTCATTTTTTAGCAACAAGATATTTCTAAGTATAAGTCATGCATATCTTCCATCACACCCAAAACAATACTCTTTAATATAACAATTTCATCAACCTATGCTTGGAATGGTGTTTGATGAAGAAATAGTCAACTTAGTCTATTTATGTCAATGGAAGAGAAGCAGAAGAGTGGCTGGTTATGCTGCATAGAGTTGGGGTTTAAATATTTCTGCTCATTTCCAAATATTCAGTAGTTAGAAAAAATACCTAGAAAACTGTAAAAATTCAATTAAATAATGAGATGATTATGAGCAAACAATTCTGTTTCCTGTCTGTGCAAAAATTAAACTCCCTCAGCTATTTCTAGAATATTAAACAATTTCTGGTCCATTCACAGGACACAGACAGATGAAAATCTTCAGCAGCCCCAACAACTCCAGCACCACCACTGGCTTCATCCTCTTGGGCTTCCCCTGCCCCAGGGAGGGGCAAATCTTCCTCTTTGTGCTTTTCTCCATTGTCTACCTCCTTACCCTCATGGGTAACGCTTCCATCATCTGCGCAGTATGCTGCGATCCGAAACTCCACACACCCATGTACCTCCTCCTGGCCAACTTCTCCTTCCTGGAGGTCTGGTATGTCACCTCCACAGTCCCCAACATGTTGGCCAACTTCCTCTCTGACACCAAGGTCATCTCTTTCTCTGGATGCTTCCTGCAGTTCTATTTCTTCTTCTCCTTGGGTTCTACAGAATGCTTTTTCCTGGCAGTCATGGCATTTGATCGCTACCTTGCCATCTGCAGACCTCTGCATTATCCTGCTCTCATGACTGGGCGCCTCTGCAACATCCTTGTGATCAGTTGCTGGGTGCTTGGTTTCCTTTGGTTCCCTATTCCCATCATCATCATCTCCCGGATGTCCTTCTGTGGATCCAGAATTATAAACCACTTCCTGTGTGACCCAGGCCCTCTATTGGCCCTTACCTGTTCCAGAGCCCCATTGATGGAGGTTTTCTGGACAATTATAACATCTCTTATCCTCTTTATTCCTTTCCTCTTCATCATGGGATCTTATACATTGGTCCTGAGAGCTGTGTTTAGAGTTCCCTCAAGAGATGGACAAAAAAAGGCCTTCTCCACTTGTGGGTCTCATCTCACAGTAGTTTTACTCTTTTATGGCTCAGTGATGGTAATGTATCTAAGCCCAACATCTGAGCATGAAGCTGGAATGCAGAAGCTTGTGACTCTGTTTTATTCTGTGGTTACTCCACTCCTTAATCCTGTGATATATAGTCTGAGGAACAAAGATATGAAACATGCCCTGCAGAAGATCTTAAGAACATAAACTTTGGAATTTTAAGCAACCAAACATATTTAACACACACACACACACACACACACACACATATATATATATATATATATATATATATATATATATATATATATTTGAATAGTGAATTCAATTTTATATATGTATATGTATATATAAAATTATATATTATTCATATGTATAATTTAAGCACAAGAATGATTAAATTGTGCCATTTACAGCAATATAAGTAATATGGAAAAACATTGTGTGAAGTAAAATATGTCAGTTATGTGAAGTCAAATTCTGTATGTTCTCATTTATATGTACAAAATGATTGTTAAAAAATGAATAGGATGCTGACTCCAAGAAGTGCTTACTGACAGAATCCTAATATAGCTGCCTCCTGAGAGGTTCAGCCAGAGCCTTATTGATACAGATGAGGATGCTTACAGCCAACCATCGAACTGAGCATGGGAACCCCAATGGAGGAGTTAGGGGACAAGACTGCAGGATCTGAAGAGGTTTGCAACCCCATAGGAAGAGCAACAATATCAACCAATCAGGTCCCCCAGAGCTCTCAGTGACTAAAGCACCAACCAAAGTGTACACATGGAAGGACCCATGGCTCTAGCTGCATACGTAGCAGAGGATGGTCTTATCTGACATCAATGCAAGGGGAGGCCCTTCATCCAATGAAAGTTTGATGCCTCAGTGTTGGGGAATGCTAGGGTGGTAAGACAGAAGTAAGTGTGTGGGTGGGGGAGCACCCTTATAGAGGAAGGGGAGGAGGGATGGGATACGGTATTTGTGGAGAGGATAACATTTGAAATGTAAATGAATAAAATAATCAATAAAAATTGCAAATAAATAACTAAATAAATGGAATACGATAATATTTCCCATAGCCAAGGAGTCGCAGGGGAGTCGCAGAGCTGCAGGGACAGGATCCTCTCAGCTTCCGAGTGACAGAGTTGGATCAGGGACCATCTCTGCCCCCTCCCTGCTATTGGAGGGCCTGCCTCCAGGGCAGGCTTCAGCCCAAGGACTAAGGTGAGATCCGCCATTTTCTCTACGGTGACATTCTAAGGTGGGACCAGTCGGGAGCCACAGGCCTCAGGAGTCAAAGGGGACTTGCAGGGTGGCAAGGACAGGACAAGCGCTAGTAAGAGACACCAAGAACATAAAACACCAGAGATCAAGAGATGACGAAAGGCAAACACAAGTATCCTACCAACAGAAACCAAGACTGTTTGCCTTCACCAGAACCTAGTACTCCCACCGCAGCAAGCCCTGGATATCCCAAAACACCTGAAAAGCAAGATTTGGATCTAAAGACACATCTCACAATGCTGATAGAGGAACTTAAGAAGGACATGAATAACTCCCTTAAAGAAATACAGGAGAACACAGATAAAGAGGTACAAGCCCTTAAAGAGGAAACAAAAAAAAAATCCCATAAAGAATTACAGGAGATCACAAGTAAACAAGTAGAAGCCCTTAAAGAACAAACCCAAAAATCCCTTAAGGAATTGCAGGAAAACACAAACAAACAGGTGAAGGAATTGAGTGAAACCATTCAGGACCTAAAAATAGAAGTAGAAACAATAAAGAAATCACAAAAAGAGACAACCCTGGAGTTAGAAATTTTAGGAAAACAGTCAGGAAACATAGATGCAAGCATCACCAAGAGAATACAAGAGATAGAAGAGAGAATCTCAGGGGCAGAAGATAACATAGACAACATTGACAGAACAGTCAAAGGAAATGCAAAATGCAAGAAGACCATAACCCAAAACATCCAGGAAATCCAGGACACAATGAGAAGACCAAACCTAAGGATAATAGGTATAGAAGAGAGTGAAGACCTCCAACTTAAAGAGCCAGTAAATATCTTCAACAAAATTATAGAACAGAACTTCCCTAACCTAAAGAAAGAGATGCCCATGAACATACAAGAACCTACAGAACTCTAAATAGACTGGACCAGAAAAGAAATTCCTCCCATCACATAATAATAAAAACACCAAATGCACTAAACAAAGAAAGAATTTTAAAAGCAGTAAGGGAAAAAAGGCAAGTAACATATAAAGGCAAGGCTATGAGAATTACACCAGACTTCTCATCAGAGACTATGAAAGCTAGAAGATCCTGGGCAGATGTTATACAGACCCTAAGAGAACACAAATGCCAGCCTAGACTACTTTACCCAGCAAAACTCTCAATCACCATAGATGGAGAAACTAAAGTATTCCATGACAAAACCAAATTCACACAATATGTTTCCACAAATCTAACCCTTCAAAGGGTATTAAATGGAAAACTCCAACACAAGGAGGGGAACTACATCCCTGAAAAAGCAAAAATGTATTCTTCCAACAAAACTAAAAGAAGAAATAGACATGAACGGAACACCAGCTCTAACAGGAAGCAACAATTACTTTTCCTTAATATCTATTAACATCAATGGACTCAATTCACCAATAAAAAGACATAGACTATCAGATTGGGTACATAAACAGGACCCAACATTTTGTTGCATACAGGAAACCCACCTCAGTGACAAAGACAGACACTACCTCAGAATAAAAGGCTGGAAAACAATTCTCCAAGCCAATGGTCACAATAAAAAAGCTGGAGTAGCCATTCTAATATCGAATAAAATCGACTTTCACCCTAAAGTGATCAAAAAAGATAAGGAGGGACACTTCATATTCATTAAAGGTATGATCTACCAAGATGAACTCTCAATTCTGAACCTCTGTGCTCCAAATGCAAGGGCATCTACATTCATAAAAGAAACTTTACTAAAGCTCAAAGCACACATTACAACACATACAATAGTAGTGGGATATTTCAACACCCCACTCTCTGCAATGGACAGATCATGGAAACAGAAACTAAAAAGGACACAGT
>JADRCD010077429.1:0-13823 GCA_019843815.1 Montemys delectorum | reverse complement strand
TAGGCTTCTTGTATATTCATGGGCATCTCTTTCTTTAGGTTAGGGAAGTTTTCTTCTATAATTTTGTTGAAGATATTTACTGGCCCTTTAAGTTGGAGGTCTTCACTCTCTTCTATACCTATTATCCTTAGGTTTGGTCTTATCATTGTGTCCTTGATTTCCTGGACGTTTTGGTTAGGAACTTTTTGCATTTTACATTTTCTTTGACTGTTGTGTCAATCTTTTCTATGGTATCTTCTGCACCTGAGATTCTCTCTTCTGTCTCTTGTATTCTATTGGTGATGTTTGCATCTATGTTTCCTGACTTCCTTCTTAAGATTTCTAACTCCAGAGTTGTTTCTCTTTGTGATTTCTTAATTGTTTCTACTTTCGTTTATAGGTCCTGGATGGTTTTGCTCAATTCCTTTACCTGTTTGTTTATGTTTTCCTGTAATTCCTTAAGGGATTTTTGTGTTTCCTCTTTAAGGGCTTCTACTTGTTTACTCATGATCTCCTGTAATTCCTTATGGATTTTTTTGTTTCCTCTTTAGGGGCTTGTACCTGTTTACCTGTGTTCTCCTGTATTTCTTTGAGGGAGTTATTCATGGTCTTCTTAAATTCCTCTAGCACCACTGTGAGATATGATTTTAGATCCAATTCTTGCTTTTCCTGTGTTTTGGAATATCCAGGACTTGCTGTGGTGGGAGTACCAGGTTCTGATGAAGTCAAGTAGTCTTGAATTCTGTTGGTAGGGTTCTTGCATTTGCCTTTCACCATCTGTTGATCTCTTGTATTAGATGCTCTTGCTGTCTCTGAATAGAGCTTGTTCCTCCCGTGGGTCTGTAAGCCTGTGTTAGTGCTTCTGGGAGATGAGCTCTCTTCTGGTAAATCCCAGGTGAACATGGCTGTGGATCTGTTGTCCATCCTGAGTCTTGGGATCAGAGCACACCCTGGAGAGAGGCTCTCTCCTTGAGGGAAAGGTGCACAGAGGGTTGTGGGTCTGTTGTCCCTCCTAGGTGTGGTCTGAGTTAGAAATGATCCTGACCAAGCTGCTCTTCAACTTGTGAGGCCTGTTGCCAGGCACACTCATCTACACCAGTCATATTCAAATTATCGGCGGGTGGGGGGGGGGACCTGATTAAGGATGAGAGGAGTTAAAGATCCAAAAGGAGGTCTGTACCTCCTGGGTATTCAGTCACTGGCATCTCCTAACTCAGATGTGTTCCAGATCAGTCTTTCCAATCATCATCACGCCCTCTTATTTAGGCATAAAGATACCCCAAGTAATGATTCGTAAATGGCTAAAATTGGACATTGTTTCCTGACCAGCACAATGTTCCAATATATCCTAATTCAATTCCAAGCTATCCTTAGTTTGGAATTTCTCTCAAGGAATCTGCCTGTCAGACAGGTTTTGTCCTTAGAGTTAGCAACAAAGGTCAAGCACATACCTTAGGGCAGCCCCATAATAGTCAGAACTGTTTTACATACTAGAGAGTAATCCAAGGGCTTCCCTCCAGAGATGCAGAGAATTAGCAGGAAATGCCAGATTGGACTCTCTAGTCCTTCCCTCCAGGGAAACTAGGGAATTAGCATAGGAATACCAAAATAGCCCCAGCAGGGAGGGCTCAACTGCTCTTCCTCCTGCTTCACACCTGGCTACCTACCTACCAACCTTGTGTGGTGGTCACTTGCCTACATGACTTCAGTCTTGTGCCCCTTACTGTAACCCCCGCCCATCTACATGACTCTTGTCATTCACCTTGTTTCCTGTATGCCATATAAGCCTGGTTTTCACTTTGTGTTCTCTCTTGAACTCTCTCTTGGACTCTCTTGGATTTGGACTCTCTCTTGGATGGAGACTCACACTAGAACTTTGTCCGCAGTCCCCCGGGGCCCAGAGTGCTTGGGCTCAGGGGATGCAGTGCCTATCCAGAGGAGATGGCTACTGCTTTAGACCTAGTGTGTTTCAGGTAGCCTCAGATGTACCTTAATTGCTAAGCTGCCAGTTTTATCATTTCTTTTTTGCAATGACTGTAAAAGTCTGATACTATTTTTAAGAAATACATTCAGATCCTGTACTTCATGTGTCGTCTCTGCCATCATTTCTTCACCTATGCCTGGTTGACCTGACTAGGACCCCGTTTCTCCCTCGGGTTGAGGGAGGCCCAGATCGGCCAGCTGGTCCCACCTGAGTCCCTGGGTTAAAGCACTCCCTGAAGATAGGCTCTCCACTTGCAGGGAAGGAGCAGAGAGGGTTACAGATCCACTGCCTCAGAGGCTGAGAGGATCCTGTTCCCGCTGCCCTGCACTGCATGACTGGTGAGGCCTGTGCCTCCAGGCTGGTCCTGCCTGAGTCTCTGGGTTAAAGCACTCCCCAAAGGCAGGCTCTCCACTTGCAGGGTAGGGGCAGAGAGGGTTATAGATCCACTGCCATCACTCCTGAGTCCCTGGGCTAAAGCACTTCCTGAAGGCAGGCTCTCTGCTTGTAGGGAAGGGGCAGAGAGGGTTGCAGATCCACTGCCTCCTGGCTGGCCCACCTTAGCTCTTTTTTCATTCTTTATTGTGGTTGATTTGACCAAAGACTTGTCAATTGTGTTAATCTTTACAAAAGACCGCTCCTCATATCCTTTGTACTGCTTTGTTTTGTTTTGTTTTTCATTTCTATTTCATTATTTCAGTACAAAGTTTGGTCATGTTTTCCCATCTATTTTGTGGATGATATTTGGTATAGGCATTCTGTAAATTGTCTTTATTATGTTTAGGCATGTTCCCAGTATCCCTGATCTCTAAAAGATTTTTATTATGAAAAGAAGTTGAAATTTTTTCAAAGACATTTTTGGCATGTAATGGAAAACTTATGTGGCTTTTTTTTTAAGTTGGTTTATATGGTGGATTACATTGACTAGTTTTTTTTTTTCTTATGTTGTACCATCGCTGCTCTGTGACGAAGCCTACTTTGTCATTGTGGATGATTTTTTTTATATGTTCTTATATTCAGTTTGCAAGTATTTTGTTATGTGTTGTTGTATCTGTGTTCATGAGGGAAATTGGTCTGTAATTTTCTTCATTGCGTCTTTGTGTAACTTGGTATCAGTGTGAATGTGAGCTCATAAAATCAATTTCACAAATTTCCTTCTGTTTTTATTTTGTGAAATAATTTGATGAGTATTGGCATTAGATACTTTTTGATTGAAAGTCTGATAGAATCTACACTAAAATGGTCTGGCTCTGGCTTATTTTTGGTTCAGGGATTTTTGTTTACTTGTTTGTTTGTTTGGGGACTGTACCTACTTTCTTGGGGAATATAGGTCTACTTAAACTATCTCATTTTTATTTCATTTTGGTAACTATCAAGAAAATTTTCCATTTCTTTTAGGTTTTTTTTTTTCAATTTTTTGTGGTATATGGGTTGTTCAAATATGATTTAATAATACTTTGGATATCCTTGGTGTCTGTTGTTAAGTCTTCCTTTTTGTTTCTGAGATTGTTAATTAAGATATTTTCTCTGCATCTTATAGTTAGTTCAGATATGGGTTTGTCTGTCTTCTTGGTTTTCAGGAAGACTCAATTCTTTGTTTCATTGATTCTTTGTATTGTTCTCCTTCTTACTAGTTTATTGATTTTAGCCTTTTGTTTAATTATTTCTCGTCAGATAGTCCTCCCAAATATGCTTGCTTCCTTTTGTTATAGACCTTTAAGGTGTGCTGTTACATTTCTGGTATTAAATCTTTCCAATTATTTTATAAAGGTATTTCATACTATGAACTTTCTTCTTTTCCTGCTTTCCTTGTGTGCCATAGGTTTGGGTAGGTTATGATTCGTTCTCATTGAATTCTAGAAAGTCTTTAATTTCTATCTTGACCAGTTATCATTTAGTAGAAAGTTGTTCAGTTTCCATGAGTTTTTAGGCTTTATCTTATTACTAAAGTACAGCTTTAATCCATGGGATAAGATGTGGGGTTTTTTATTTTTTCAATTTTTTTCTATCTGTTGAAACTTGCTCTTTGACAGAGTATGTGGTCAATTTTGGAGAAATTGAGGTGCTGAGAAGAAGGTCTATTCTTTTCTCTTTGGATGAAATGTTCTATAAATATCTGTTAGGTCCATTTGCCTTATAACATTTGTTAGACACTTTATTTCACTGTTTAGTTTTTGTTTTTATGACCCATATGTTGGTGAGCATAGGGTATTGAAGTCTCTCAGAATCAATGGATGGGAGTCAATATTTAGCAATATTTCTTTTACAAATATGAGTACCCTTGTCTTTGGGCCATGGATGTTGAGAATTGAAAGGTCATTTTTGTTGATTTTTCCTTTCATGAGCATGAAGTGTCCTTCCCTGTCTCTTTTGATTAATTTTGGGTTGCCTTTATAGGGTGGGTATTTAGTTCATTGGTTTCTGTTTCCTCTATCTTCTTCTGGCCTATGTAGTCTGTAGTTGAGCAAGAGTTCTTCACCTGAGTTGGAGACTGGGACATGGCAACTATGGGAACTGAAGCAAGAAAGTGAGAGCATTCTATGGGTAGGTGGCCTACCTGCTCTTCTGGCTGGCATGGCCTGCACTTAAGCAGAGGATATATCCCCAAGTTCTCTTTTAATTATTTGTAATGTCTTTATCTGTTTTGTTTGTAATTTTGTTTGTTTTGCTTTGTTTTTCTTTTTCTTTTTTTGTATCAAGGTGATTTGAGCTTTTATGATGAGTTTGGTAGTGCCCTTCAATTCTATTTTACAGAACAATTTGACAAGTATTGGTGTTAGAGCTAAAAATGGTTGGGAGGACTTGGCAATAACTAAAACTGTGTACTTTGCTTTTTTGTAAAAAGAATTATTACTTCTTCAATCTTACTGATTGTTAGAAATATGTTCAGGTTTTTTTGTATATTATTGATTTAATAATGACAAGTTATATGTGTCTAGAAACCTACTTCTACATTTTTGAATTTTTTACGGACTATAAGCTTTCAAATTATTCTCTAGTAGACATGTAGATTTCATTAGAAACTGTAGAAATTGCCCTCATCATCTCTAAATTTTTAGTTGGGGTCATTCTCTTCTTTTTTGTTAGCTCAGATAAGGGTTTGGCAATCATGTTTTATTTTCAAAAAATAAGCTGTATGACTGTGTGTATTCTTCTGTCTCTGTTTTATTGACTTCTCTGTTTAGATAATTTCTACCCTGATCATCATTATGTATTGCCATTGAATGCATTTTCTTAAAGTGCATCAATATGTTATTTGTAAGCACTCTGACTTTCATTTTCTCCCTTCCTTTTTTCCCTCAGAGCCTTTCCATGTTGTTCCCACTTCCTTTCAACTCCATGTCCTGTTTTTCTTTTCTTTTTTTTACTGAATGTTTTTCTTTTATTATTATTTTTACATATACACACATACATAAATACAATATTTTGAGTCCACTTAATGTTGCTTGTATATATGTTTTTAGAATTAGCCTCATATAGCTAATATGCCCAGCTATACCACTCCTGGGCATACACCCAGAAGATGTTCCAACATGTAATAAGGACACATGATCTACTATGTTCATAGCAGCCTTATTTATAATAGCCAGATACTGGAAACAACCCAAATGTCCCTCAATAGACCAAAGTGTGGATGCTTCATTCCTTCTTAGAATAGGGAACAAAATACTGATCTAAGGAGTTGCAAAGACAAACTATGGAGCAGAAACTGAAAAAAGGACAATCCAGAGACTACTCCACCTGGGGATTCTTCCCATATTCAATCATCAAATCTAGACACTATTGTGGATGTCAGCAAGTGCTGGCTGACAGGAGCCTGATATAGCTGTCTCCTGAGAGGCTCTGACAGTGCCCGACTAATATAGAAGTGGATGCTCACAGCCATCCACTGAACTGAGCACAGGGTCCCCAATGAAGGGTCTAGAGAAAGGACCCAAGGAGCTCAATAGTTTGCAGCCGCTTAGTACAAAAAAGAATAGGAACTAACTAGTACCCTCAGAGTTTCCAGGGCCTAAACCACCAACCAGAGAGTACACATGTGGGGACTCATGGCTCCAGTAGCATATGTGGCAGAAGATGGCCTTGTCATCAATGGGAGGTGGGGCCCTTGGTCCTGTGAAAGTTCAATGCCCCAGTCTTGGGGAATGCCTGGGCCAGGAAGTGGGAGAGGGTGGGTTGGTGAGCAGGGGGAGGGGGGATGAAACAGGATCTGTTTTTTGTTTTTGTTTTTGTTTTTTGGAGAGGTAACCAGTAGAGGCGATATCATTTGAAATGTAAATAAAGAAAATATCTAAAGAAAAAAAATTAGCCTCTCGGCACTGGAGAACTTTAGGGACTTTGCAATACTCCCCATAAGAGCCATCTATCTAATAAAAACTGAAGAATACAAAGCATAAGAGGAATACCTTTCAAGCTATTTTTTCTTTGGGGGGAGAATAGATTCTTTTCTCATTCAATATATCCAGATTGTTTCCCCCTAACTCTACTTCTCCCAATTCCTCTACACCACACCCTTAAATCTATTACCTTTCTGTTTTTCATTAGAAGAGAACAGGTTTCCTAGCAACAATGAAACATGAGAAAACAAAATATAATAAGACAAAGCAAAAACTATCATACAATGTTGCACACAGGAACCCAACAGGAGGAAAAGAGTCCCAGTAGTAGGCACAAGAATAAGAAACACATTTGTTCTTACAGTCACAAGTCCCATAAAAACATTAAGGTAATAGCTATAATATGTACAAGAAGAACTAGTGTAGATCCATATAGGCCCTGTGCTTGGTGCTTTAGTCTCTGTGAGCTCATATGCCTCCTGCTTAGTTGATTTAGAGAGCCTGTTCTCATGATGTCTTTCATCTCCTCTGGCTCTAACAATCATTCTGCCTCCTCTCCCATGAGATTGCCTGAGCTCGGGGATTGGGATTTGATGGAGACCTCCCATTTGAAATCCCTCTCTCTGCATAATATCTGGCTGTGATTCTCTGTAATATTTTCCATCTGTAGCCAGTAGAACCCTCTCTAATGATGCCTAGACATGGTACTGATCTATGAATATAGGCAGAATATCATCACCGTAGGCCAGTGGTATTTGATTTTACCCTAGGTGTCTGGGTCATGTAGTCTTTGATTCTTGGTTACCACAGCAGTGTTGGGTATGGGTTCCTTCTCTTGTAGTGAGTCTTAAATCAAGCCACACATGGGTTGGCTGCTCAAACAAGTTCTGTGCCACATTGCTCTAGCATATTTTGTAAGTAGGCAAGATTTTAGGTAAAGAGTATTGTGACTGGGTTGGTTTCTACATTTTTCTTTTAGTACCTTGTGGATTGCCTTCCTGCACCAAAGAAATAAGAACATAAGGGTCAAGGCTTTATTGAGGTACCAGATCAAACTCTCCATGTTCAATGCGATGAGTTGTGTGAGTGTTGTCCTCAACAATGAGGCTCTCCTGACAGTCTGTGGAGAGCAACCCTTTCCCTTTGTCTTATCAACCACCTGGGTTGTTTGGGATTTTCACAGGACTCCCTTGGCCAACAACTCAATTAAAAGTATCCCAGGCCCACACCTGGAACTCTCACTTTATTACAACAGATGGCCAGTTGAGACTCCATATCCCCCCTTACTAGGAGTCCTCATTTGGATCATCTACACAGATTTGAGGAAGTTTTCACTGTATTAGGTTTCCACATACTCCAAAAAGCCTCCCAGTTCCAGCTGTTTCTCCATAGACTCTATCCATTCCCATGTGATCCCTTGCTCCCATTCCTACCCACCCCTAGTCTGCCTGTAATATATATTCTATTTCCCCCTCATAGGGATATTCATATGTCCCCCTCTTAACCACTCTGAGTCTACCAAGATTGTACCTTTACTATCATTTACTTAACAGCTAATATTCATTAATATGTGAGTACATGCCATATTTATCTTTCTAGGTTTCAATTACCTCACTTGAGATGATTTTTTTTAGTTCCATTCATTTGACTGAAAATTTCATGTCTTTTTTAACAGCTCAGTCATACTCTTTATATAAATTACCACATTTTCTTTATCCATGCTCCAGTTGAAGGACATCTAGTTTGCTGCCAGTTTCTGGCTATTATGAATAAAGCCACAATAAACATGGTTGAGAAAGTATTTTTTGGTGGAATGGACTATCTTTGAGGTATATGCCCAAGAGTGGTACAGCTGGATCTTAAGGTATCTCAATTCCCAATTTCCTGAGGAACCACCATATTGATTTCCAGAGTTGCTGTATAAGTTTACATTCCCATCAGCAATGTAGGAGTATTCCTCTTGCTTATATCTGAGCCAGCATGAGCTGTCACTTATGTTATTTAACTTAACCATTATGACATGCATAAGATGGAATCTCAAAATAGTTTTGATTTGCATTTCCCTAATGGCTAAGGATGTTGAACATTTCTTTAAGTGTTTCTCTGCCATTTGAGTTTCCTCTATTCAAAATTCTGTTTAAGGTTTCAGATGTAACTTTTTACTATTTCCTTATCAAAAACAAAACAAAAATAAAACTTCCATTATAGTAACTGTTCCCAGTAATCCTAACTGTGTCTCATAGTGAATAATGGGATAGGAAAAATATATAAAGTTTATGTAAGGTCTGAAGTTACAGGAGCTTAAGTTGTGATGACCTAAGAAATTATTTTGGAGTCTAAGAGTGTGTTTTAAAATTGGTAAATGGAGGTAAAAGTTTAAATGGTGATAAGAAAGTGATTTGGGGCCTGGCAGTGGTGGCACATGCCTTTAATCCCAGCACTTGGGAGGCAGAGGCAGGAGGATTTCTGACTTCAAGGCCAGCCTTGTCTATAGAGTGAGTTCCAGGACAGCCAGAGCTACACAGAGAAATCCTGTCTCGGAAAAAAACAAACAAAAAAAAAAGAAAGAAAGAAAGAAAGAAAGAAAGAAAGAAAGAAAGAAAGAAAGAAAGAAAGTGATTTGGGGTATATAAAAGGAATGAAGAATGCTTCCAATTTCTTCCCTTTGCTATCCTGCTGTTGTATTAGAACTGAGAAAGTTCAGAGCCCTAACAGACTCAATGCAGTTCAATTAGTCTAAGTCGAACCCAATAGACAGTGAGCAGCACTGTTATAATGATACGCCTTGTAATGCTTCACTGGTCTTCACTGATCTTTGCTTGTTGTAACTTCTGACTTCATAGAGAGAAACACTCCAAAGAACTTCTCTGTGGTATTCTGGCAGCTTATTGCTGCTTCTGTGGACTCATGCCAATTCAGCAGAGCCTAGCAGTTCAATTGCTGTTACTGATTTGCGTTTGGTATTTGTGGGTTGGACTGAACTGAGGGTACTGATTCATGTTTGATGTGACTAAACTGCTGATATCCTGCCAAAGAAGACTGGAATCACCCCAAAGAACTACTTCTAAACAGGTTCACATCTCCCTTGTGCTATTAACCACCTTTCTCCCCAACCTTTGGTTGGTGGGGTAAAGGGGAAGTTGAAACATTTAAGAACCCTTATTACAGCAAGTGTTGAAAAATCTAAGTTTACAAAATATTTTCTCCCCAACCTACTTAAATTTTTCTTCTGTCCCTACTCTGTGTGTGTATGTGTGTGTGTGTGTGTGTGCGTGTTCCAAAATCCTGCCAAGTCTAGGTGTTTCCAAAGCAGTTATTCACAGTTGTTCCATCCTGCTTCAACTGGGCCTGCACACTGCAACCTAAGATGGTCCCACAGCCCAGACAGCACTGAAACAACCACCTTTCCCAGTACTTGACCAGCATCACAATATTCTTAGGATGCCTAAAGATGACTTATCCTAATCAGCAGAAAGCATAAAGAATAATGCCTTCACTCCTGCTCCACCATCACCACTTTCTAGTTCCTCATTTTTTTAATAAAACAAAAAGGGAGGAATGTTACATTATACGTGATTCCACTGGGCTCCTTTCAGGGACCTAGCAATGGCTTATATCATCACCTGCTGCCACCTCGAAGTGTGCCAGATGTGTGCTGCATATAAAAGGACTGCCTGCTACTCCTGCCCCCTTCCTCTGTTCTTGGTACTCTCTCCCACGTTGTGTCCTCAGAGGCCCATTGCCCTCTCTCTGCCCCCTCTCTGTCTGCCCTCATGGCTCACTCATTTGCCTCTACTGATTTCCTATGTCCTCTCTCCTCTACCTTCCCCCAATAAACTCCTTTCATACAAAAAATAAATTAAATTCTGTGTTTAAGTATGTACCCCGGTTTTGATCAGATTATTTGGCTTGATGATGCCTAATATGTACATTTCCTTCCACCATTTGTCATTTCCTGGATTTTCTGCATTTCTGTAGAGATTTATTCATTTCCTCTTTAAGGACTTCTGTCATCTTTTGGGGGTGGGGTTCAACTATATTAGAATATTCAGGGCCTGCTGCAGTGGGTTTCTGGGCTCTAGTGGAAACATGTTGTCTTGGCTCTTATTGATTGTGTTTTTATACTGGCATCTAGGTAGCTGGGATTAGAATGATTATAGGTCTAGGTGCAAATATCTGGCTTTTTCCTTGATTTCCATTCCCTCTCTTGATTTTATTAGAGTGTAATGTCTATGTGATACCTATGGACCTGATAGATGCAGCTACTGAGGGTTCCACATAAAATGTGGTTTTGGCTATTAGGAACTAACACTTATGAATGAGGGTAGGCTAGGGATATGAAACAATTCACAGGAGGGAGGAAATTAGTATTCCACCAGTATCTACTTATTAAGTCTCCTTTGAATATGGCTAGAAAGTAGAGAGTGATCAGCCCAGATCTACTATAAAACTCGGGATGATGATACCAGGATTGGATCTGGAAGAACAGGAGAAAGCTCTATAGTCAGCCTACCTCCTTTCTTGGCCTGTATGTTAGCATGGAGTGCCTGCTGGAGTCAGAGACTAGGGTAGAACAATGAGTGAAGAAAGGCAGGTTAGGAGGGGAAGGTCTGTGGGACCTACAGAAGTATGGACAGGGGATGGGGGGAATAAATGTTGCACAAGATATTCTGGTACAGAAGTAGGGATGAGATTGGGGGATTAGATTTGGAGACGAAGAGGAAGAGTCTTCAGCAAGCTTATCCTGCTCCTGTGGTATTTTCCCAAAGAATTCCAGCTAGTGTTGGAGACTGGAATGATAAGATGAGTTGGGGGAAAGAAGGTTGTAGGAAAAGATCATTGTGATCTATTGGAGATGAGGTGAAAGGAAAAGGGAGAGTGCAGCAGGTATTCTGCTGCAGAGTTGGAGGTAAGACTGGAGCACTGGAACTGGAGGAGCAGAATGAGGGTGGAGGGGTGGTCAAAGATCTGCAGTTGGCCTACGTGCTTGCCTGGCAGGAACCCATATTTATTCTTCTTCTGAGAACTCTATGTTGAGCTCCTAAGCCCATTTTTTTATTCTGGCTTTTGTTTTGTTTTGTTTTGTTTTTGTTCCTTATTGAATCTGGATAGCAATCTTCTGTCAGATGCATAGCTGGCAGAAAAATATCTCTCATTTGATGGATTTCCACTTCAACTGCATGATTGTTTCTTTGGCTGTGCAGAAGCGTTTTAGTCTTATAATGATCTACATGTCAATTCTTGGCCTTAGCTCTTGAGCATATGGAGTCCTATTCAGAAGGTTCTTTCCAAAACCATATATATATACTGCCTATGGGTTTTTCTAGAAGTTTCAATGTTTCAGACTTCATGTTTAGGTCTTTGATCCAATTTGAAGTTACTTTTTATACAAGGTAATAAAAATGGCTCTGGGCATTCAGCTTTCCAAGAACTGTTTAATAAAGTTGCTTACATTTTCCCAACTTACTCTTTGGACATCTTTGGCAAATATCTGATAAATGAAGCTATATGTGCTCATGATTGGGTCTTGCATTTTGATCCTTTGGTCTTCATGTCTGTTTTTGTTCTAGTGCCATATTGATTTTATTCGATGGCTCTGTAGTATATCTTAAGATCTGGAACAATAATTTTTCTAACATTGTCCTTGTTGAGAATTGTTTTGGCTATCCAAGATCTTTGTGACTTAATATGAATTTATAGTGTTTTCCCTCTGTCTATAAAGAATGAAATTGGGATTTTGATGCGTCTATTGATCTGATAATGCGAGGTTGGTCTTTAAGTCCATTTTTGGGCTTATCACATTTACTGACCTGTGTCGTGTGGAGCCATCCTTACATTTCAAGGATAAAGTCAATTTGCTCATCTTTTGATGTATGTCTTTATTCTGTTTGCATAAAGTTCACTGAGTATTTATTGAGTCTGTTTTTTCAGGGATATTGGCCTATAGTTTCTTGTTGGTTTTACTTTTGTTGTGTCTTTATCTGGTTTGGGTATTAAAGTGATACTGGCTTCATTTGGGAGTGCCCTTCTGATTCTGTTTTTTAACAGTTTAAGAAGAATTGAATATAGATCATCTTTGAAAATTTGATAAAATTCTGCTATTGATCTGCCTAGAAGGCTTTTTGTTACCATTTCAACCTCTTTATATGATATGGGAGTGTTTGAGTTGTTGAGTTACTCTTAATTTAATGGGTAGTTTGGCAGTATGTAGAAATTATTTCATTTCTTTTAGATTATCCAGCTTAATGGAGTATAGATTTTTTAAAAAATATTCCCTTATAATATTCCAAAATTCTGTGATATCTGCTGTCTGTATCCCTATTCACTCCTGATTCTGTTAGTTTGGGTCCTCTCTTTCTTTTGGTTAGTTGGGCCAAGGGACTGTTAATCTGTTTGTTTGTTTTTTCCCTCAATGGGCACGCTCTTAGTTTCATTCATTGTCTGTATGGTTCTATTTTTTTTTATAATTAATTGTTTTCTGTTCTGGTTTTTATTATGTCTTGCCATAGACTGAGTTTAGATTTCATTTATTCTTGTTTTATAATTTCTTGAATTGAATCATTAAGTCATTAAGTTTTTGCTCTTTCTGATTTTTTTTAAATGTTGACAATTGAAGCAATACATTTCTCTCATAAAAACTAATTGCAAGCTGGGCAATGGTGGTACATGCTTCTAATCTTAGCACCTGGGCAGCAGAGGCAGGCAGATTTCTGAGTTCGTGGCCAACCTGGTCTACACAGTGAGTTCCAGGACAGCCAGGACTGCACAGAGAAACCCTGTCTGGAAACAAAAAAGGGGGAAAAAAGGAAAAAAATAATTTCAATGTCTTGGAGGTATTGTTGGGTTATATTTTTATGCTCATTTAGTTCCAGAAAGTTTTTTTTTATTTCTTTCTTTGGTTTTTCCTTGACTCATTCATCATTCAGTAATGAGTTGTTTAATTCCCATGAGTTTGTATATTTACCAGTCTTTTTCTCTCAATTTTAAGTTTTACTATCCTGTGGTCAGATAGAACACAGGGAATGATTTCAGTCTTTTTGAATTCACATAAAAGTTCATTTCAGGTGCCAGCATGTGTCCTGATTTAGAATGGATTCCATGTTCTACTCAGGAGAAAGCATGTTCTTTGCTATTTATATAAAATATTTTAGAGGTATCTGTTAGGTACATTTTGATTTTTAATGTCAATCAATCCTGATGTTTCTGTTGAATTTTTGTCTAGATGATCTAGTCATTGGAGAAAATAGGGTACTGAAAACATCTACTATCACTAGGTTAGTGTTAATGTGTACCTTTAAATACAGTTGTGATTTTTTTTTTAGGTTTGTCTATGACTTTATTTTTTTTTTTAGATAATTTCTTTATTTACATGTAAATTTTCCCTTTCCCAGGTTCCCCTCCAAAAAACAAACAAACAAACAAACAAAAACAACAAGAACAAACTTCTTTTGCCTCCCCTCTCCCCATGCCTGCCACCCCACCCTCTCCCACTTATTGGCCCTGGCATTCCCCTACACTGGGGCACA
>JADRCD010077425.1:11305-28430 GCA_019843815.1 Montemys delectorum | reverse complement strand
AAATCTTGCTTTTCTGGTGTTTTGGGATATCCAGGGCTTGCTGAGGTGGGAGTACTACGTTCTGGTGAAGCCAAGCAGTCTTGGTTTCTGTTGGTAGGATTCTTGCTTTTGCCTTTTGCCATCTCTTGATCTCTGGTGTTAGAATTTCTTGGTGTCTTAGAGCTTGACCTTTCCTTGCTGCCCTGCAACTCCCCTTCCACTCCTGAGGTCTTTTCCTCCCAGCTGGTCTGGCCTGAGTCCTTGGGCTGAAGTCTGCCCTGGAGGGAAGCTCTCCCCTGAGTCCTTGGGCTGAAGTCTGCCTTGGAGGGAAGCTCTCCCCTGAGTCCTTGGGCTGAAGTCTGCCCTGGAGGGAAGCTCTCTGATAGCAGGCAGGGGGCAGAGGTGGTTGCTGATCCAGCTCTGTCACTCAGAAACTGAGTGGCTCCTGTCCCTGCAGTCCTGAGTCTCCCCTGCACTTCCTGAGGCCTATGCCTCCCAGCTGGTCCTGCTTGATTCCTGGGGCTGAAGCCTGCCCTGAGTCCTTGGGCTGAAGTCCACCCTGGAGGGAAGCTCTCCCCTGAGTCCTTGGGCTGAAGTCCGCCCTGGAGGGAAGCTCTCCCCTATCAGGCAGGGGGCAGAGGTGGTCGCTGATCCAGCTCTGTCACTCAAAGCTGAGAGGCTCCTGTCCCTGCAGTCCTGCGGCTCCCCTGCAATTCCTGAGGCCTATGCCTCCCAGCTGGTCCTGCCTTAGCAAGACCCCAGAGAGAAAATGGCCAGGATTTTTCAATTGTAGTTAGTTGAGGGAAAACCAACTATCTTCTGATCTTACCAAGGTGAAGTTTTTGTCAGAAAGTATCTGTAGTGGGAGGCCCCTTGGCTGTGTCCACAGGGAATCTGAGGAGGTGACACACAGACAGGACATCTTCTTAGCATGGACAAGGCATGATGATTGATCTCTTGCTCTGCAAATAAGGGAGACGTGGGAGGAGACACCGAGGGTCTCGGGAAGAGAGGAATGGATCAAGTGAAAGAAAAAGAAAGACATAAAGAGAGAAAGGGAGAAAGAAAAAGAGACAAGAGATGCAAATGGAACTTTAATTCTTTTAGGAGCCACTAAAGAATTCTCATCCTTGCCTCACAGTGCATTTCAACTTTACTTTACCATTCTATAAATTAGAAGCACATATAGCTGTTGAATATTCATGAAACAAGCTTTTCTTTTAATTTTGCTAATCATTGATCTGAAATGTTGCAATGGGGTGTAGTTTCATTCAATGAAGACATGTCCTGATTTGAAGTGGGTTGTGTACGTTAAATGAAGGTGTAATCATGTGTGTTGAAGCAAACAGAGTTGAAGTCTGTGTTTCTTTGAAACAGAAATGAGCCAGAGGAATGCCTAGAGTGTTTTTGAAGTGGTTTTCAAGAGTGGTTTTGAAGACAGTTGTACTAGGGACTGGGTTTGCAGGCTCTTTAGTGCTGTGATGCATCATGGGAAGTGTTCTTCTTGGTGGTTGAATGCAACAGTATCAGATAGAATCTATCTGCAAGATGCTCTACAAGAGAACAGGTCTAGGCTAAGAGGTCTTAAGTCACATTGCTACTTCAACAAATCACCCAAAACAAAGTTATTTTCAAAGCTGAGAAAATCTCTTTTTATAGTTCTGAGGGCAGAGAATTTTAAATTCAAGCCATGAAGAGCAATTAGGCTAGTGGAATCTTCTTGTGTGAATCCTCACAAACCAGGAGGCAGAAAACAAGATAACAATGTATCAGAAGGTGGCAAGAAGCATCCTCCCACTGAAGCATCATTGCACAGGCCACTTTCTTCTTAACATTGACAGCCATATTATGAACAACCAAATCTTGCAGGAAATGAAGTCAGTTTGACCTGTGAAGGGAACCGAAATACTTAAGCCACAGCAGGATGTGGTGAATCAAGTGAAGATTCAGCCCTCTAACACTGTTGTAGGAAGTGGGTGCATATTCCATGCTTGTAATTTTAATTCATATATTCTCCAGGCAGAGCATCTGCCTTGAAGAAGACAGTGGAACCCTTTGACTATCTATGAGAGAAGGCAAATAAGTCACTAGAATAGGAATAAAAAAATTGCCAATGATTATTTCAAAATAACATTTTCTATAAGAAACCTGTCAGGGAAAAGAAAATTATTGAGTCATAAGTTTTTGTTTGCTTGTTTGCTTGTTTGTTTTCTTTTTTAGGGCTGGAGAAGGTGTTGGTGTTAGTGAGAACATAGAGCAGAAAACATTCCAAATTTCAAACTTCTTTAAAATGTGATGAAAGAGTACATTTCAGATGTACTCACCAGAAAAATCAACTATTTGTCAGGTGAATAGTAGATTGACTTATCAACTGAGATAAGCTCAGAGAGATGACTGCACTATTTAGGAACCCAGTGTTCAGATAATTGCACTAAGATCTCAAACTACAATCATTTCCCAAGTTACCTCCACATGCCTTTCTATCATGTTTAACAGATCCGTGCATATGTGTGCAATGTGAGATTTTGCTTTTATACTTGAAACATGCAGTAATAGAATATTAATATATGTTTTCTTATTCATAATATTATTGGTCAGATAACCAATATTACTTTCTTATTTTTGAGAACTGGATCTTATATGGCTTAAGCTGGTTCGTATAGTCTACTGTCCTGCCTCAGCTTGAAATGTGCTGGAATTATTGGTATTTACTTAAAACTCTAATGGGATTAATATTGTTGTAGTCATCTTACTCATGAAAAGTTTTAGGCTTGTAGAGTGGTTTTTAAAATCTGAATTCTAGGTTATAGAATTCAATTTCAATAATGAGCACTTTATCAAATGGGTCATGTTCTAGCAATAACTTATTAATGACAGGCAGCAATGTATCTTTCTTGGTGAAATTAAGGAACTAATATCCATAAATGTCCCTGACACTTGTCCCATATGTCCAAAACAAATGACCCTAGATACTCTTCTGTGACTTTTGCTGACTATATCAACAATCAAGATTTGACATACTTTGATGGGACTAAGTGACAATGAGCAATCCAAGCAATGTCTGGGTTTATTAAATAGAACATTGTATTCTACTGGCAATATTGAGTTCATAGAATGCATTATAAACAATAGGTAAATGCTCAGTGTATTTGTATACTTTTAAAAATATGTATTTAGTATTTTTACTTAAGTATATATGAGAGGGTATATGTATGAATACAGGTAGGTTCCCTCAATATTCAGTAGAGCTGAAGTCACAGGTGCTGGGACCTATCAGATATGGGCATTGACAACTGGACTTGAGTCTTCTATAAAAGTCCACGTGCTCTCAACCAGTGATTCATATCTCAAGCACCCATCATCAAACTTTCTGAGTTGATTTTTCTTCTTCCTTCAACATGACCTATGTGTAATAAGATGACTTTAGGGATTTATTGATCAATATCTCATTAATATTTTTATTATTTTGCATGAGCGCTTAAGGTAAGAAGAATTTCCTCTCTGAGAAGCTGAATGATATTAACCTTGTTCCTGCTTTAAGATGGGGAAAGCAAAAGAATTTACTTAAATAATATATTTCTGTATCGTGTGTGCTTTTTACTGTTCTGTGTGTGTGTGTGGGGTGTGTGTGTGTGTGTGTGTGTGTGTGTGTTTGATATAATTGTAGGTTCTTGTGGAGGTCACAAGAGGGAGTCAAATATCTTGGAGCTAGACTATCAGAATTTTGTAAAGCTCAGGGTGCAAGGACCTG
This sequence comes from Montemys delectorum, assembly GCA_019843815.1. Lineage (NCBI taxonomy): Eukaryota > Metazoa > Chordata > Mammalia > Rodentia > Muridae > Montemys > Montemys delectorum. Next base: position 24,700 of record JADRCD010077425.1, on the reverse strand, counting down.
AACTTGGTTCATTTGAAGAGCAGTAAGCACTCTTAACACAAATCACTTCTTCAGCCCACTGATGTGCTAAATTTTGAGTTTGTACTCTGTAACTAGAATAGATGCTTCCTTAAATTCAGAGTACACAATTGTATATTTCTCATTCTAAATGATACAGTAAATAAGAAATATGTTTTTATCCTTCCTTCCTGCTTTCTTTCTTTACACTTGGTTCTCACTTAGACACTCAACATTCAATTGACATTTAGTGTTTATCATAAGCACCGGGTGCTTCTAAGTTCACTTAGAAATAGCACATTCCCCTTCATGGGATGGAGCTAAGACATGGTGGCTGTTGTTCACAGTGTGTTCAGTGTCAGTTCATAAAGTTTATGGTTCTGTTGGCAGAAAAAAATGACTTTAGAGCAATGTATAATATTCTCAAAAAGCAGTGGTAATATGTTTATACAAATAGTTTTATGTTATAAATAATGCTCAGACATCCCCCAAAATGCCTCATTGACTAAAAGCCATTATCTAAATGTCAAGATGTGAGTTTGATCACTGAAATCCATATGATGAAAGGAGAGACTCTGTTCTTAGAAGTAATCCCCTTACCTTCACAGATATTAGGTGTCACAAGTATGTCTATATGAATATATACACATAATAATATAAGAACAATTAAATAAATATAATTAAAATTTTGACATACATGTTGGAGAAATGGCTGAGCAGTTAAGAGTAAGTAATGCTCTTGATGACTAGAATTTGGATCCCAGCAAATATCATCATCATACACACATTAGAAGCTCACAATCTCCCCTAACTCAAGCTCTAAGGGATCTGAAATCTCGGTCTGGCCTCCCTGGACAACTGCTCATACATATACAGACATATACACATAAATAAAATAGATATTCAATAATTAAAGGGGTAGAGAGATGGTTCAGTTGTTTAGGCCATTTGCTGCTCTCCTATAGAATCTTGGTTCAGTGCCCAGCACTCACATGCCAGCTCAGAATCATCTATAACTCTGGTTCAAGTGGATCTTGCTTCTTACTTTTCTTACTTCCTTGGCTTTGTATTTGTGCACAGACATGCATAAAGCAAAACACCCACACAAATAAATTAAAATAAATACCTCTTTAAAACTGCAAATTGTAAATAAATAAATGATATTCCATTATCTCTTTGCTGGTATTACCATGCAAATGTATTTTAATATTCTAATCTAAGCCACTCAGAATCTTAGTTATCATGTTTTATCCCCAGATGTTAGTAAATAATTCAAAAATTATCTCTTTATCTGTCGCCCTGTGTACCTCAGATGGGCTACAAACTTATGATCTGCTTGCCTCATTATTCCAATTTTTGGCATTTAAGGTATGAAGCTGGACACCTGGATTGCAAAAGTGACTTCTAAGCAGTCATCAAATCCTGAATGTAGGTGTTCTTGGCATATTTCCTACTGCAGGTGCTTGTCCTGTGGTAATTTCAGTAACTTTGATAGGATCTAATTTCTCCTTAATCTTTTGAAAATAATCAGCACCATGATATAAGACAGTGCTGGTATGGGCACAAGAGGAGGATTACACACTTAATTCCAGCAGAGATAACTGTATCCTTACTGTTTTTTAAAGTGGGGTTGCTGATAAGCCTTATTATGATTACAGTTATCCTTTTATATCTTCATAAATATTATTAGCAAGTGGTGGTTCTTTTACATGTAGTTTATCATATATAGTCTCTACTGAAAAAAAAAAACAGACCAACTTACTATTGGTTTTAGAATTCTTTGTAGTTTTAGGCCTTTTTTGTAAGAGCTACACAAATCTTTCTCATCATGATCCCTAGTTGGTTGAGGGGGCCTCATTTTCCCTATTCCCTTCATATTTTCTAGCTCTATCTATGTTCAGGTAGATAATTTAATATTATCTATATTTCCTAGAGGCATAAGTTTTATTCAGGGTCTTTGCATTCTAACTGCATTTATAGGCAAGGGAAAGGACTAGAAGGTGGGATGGGGAAAGGAAAGAGTAGAAGAAAGAAAGGAGCTTCCGGATGAGAAGAATGGGGACAGAAGTAAAGAAGGAGAAGAGAGAGAGAGAATGAGGAAGATAAATGATAGCCAAAGAGAGGGGATGAGGGAGGGAGGTGAGCAAACAGGACTGGGACAGAGAGGAAAAGATAACAGAATACAAGAAGGAAAGTGGAGGAGAGAGGAAGCCAGGGGAGAGGAGTGCAAGGGAAAGGAGGGAAAGTTAGGGTTGGAGGGGCAGGCAAGGAAGAGAGGAAAGGAGAAAGGAGAGGAGAGGAGAGGAGAAGAGAGGAGAGGAGAAGAGAGGAGAGGAAAGAATTCACATTCATATCATCAGACTACACTTCTGTGTTCTCATCTCCATTCTTCATTGCATTCTCTGAGTTTTACATCTCCCCGCATTCTAAAATATGGTGCTGGCTCTTGGACATTCATATATATTGCAGACATCTAAAATAAAGCCTTCATGTCTCCAACAGAGAGGGAGGGAAGGAGGGAGGGAGAGGGAAGGAGGGAGGGAGAGAGAGAGTTATAAACTGTAAGAATGGAATAATGTTTTGCTTTAGGCCTTTGTCTCTGTCCCGTGTCATTCAGTAATAACCAGACCAAGGACTGTTTAGAAAGGAAAAATGAATGAAACCACAGGTTCATTTCACAAAAAGCAAAGAAAAAATGGATCTCCTCAGTACTGTGTGAGTACTAGATGTAGACACCTAACTGAACTTTTATATTGAGTAAATTGGAAGAAAACTAATGATGCAGGAAATGAAACACTGGGTACCGTATCAGAAGCTTTTAAAGAACATGCTGGAACCTGTTGTTCTTTCTTTGTACTCTTTTAATACTGAAATGAAATTAACTTCTGAAACATATCACCCAAGTGGAAGGTTAATTTTTATTAACAAATAGAAGAAAATGATTTTTGTTTTCAAAGCAAAAAAGAAAAGAGAAAAGAAATGTAGATTATATATAGCCTAGACACAAATGGACCAACCTAGAAAGAAGGAATATGCCGAAGAAGGTTCAAGGAATAATATAGTACTGCTAAACAGAGTATGCCCCATCAACTTTCATCCTCACTCATATCAACTGGAAATATGAAAGATGTCCTTGTGCACATGTAATATACGTGTACATATGTGTGTGAATGTAGTACATATGACCAGAGTGAGTATTACTAGAGAGGAGAAACAAGAATTTTAAGGTAAGGGATAAGGATAATAAAATATATGTGAAATCGGAAAGGGCCATCTGGAGTATGGGTGGAAGCATAAAAGTAGGAAGGGGAGTAAGAAGGAGAAGGAAGGGGATCAGTAGAAATAAATTATGTGTGGAAATAACATAGAGCTTAATATGCCTTAAAAAATAAAAATACATAAATGAATCAGACAGCTAAAGAAAACAGAGGCAAAGTTTGTCTGATTCAAGTGAGAAATGATGAAAGTGCTGTTATACAAATAAATGATTGTGTAGAAGACACAGCAAACTATTTCTTCTCATATTAAATTTCAGTCTTTTTTCCTTTCTTTCTCTCTCTGTCTCTCTGTCTCTCTGTCTCTCTGTCTCTCTGTCTCTCTGTCTCTCTCTCTCTCTCTCTCTCTCTCTCTCTCTCTCTCTCTCTCTCTCTCTCTCTCTCTCTCTTTTTCTTCTTCAAGATAGGGTTTCTATGTATACCCCTGGCTGTCCTGGAACTCACTCTGTAGACCAGGCTGGCTTTGAACTCAAAAATCTGCCTGCCTCTGCCTCCTGAGTGATAGGATTAAAGGTGTGTGCTACCACTGCCTGGCCAGTCTGTTTCATTACCATTATTAGTTCGCTTTAAAGCCAATGCATTTGTCACCTCAAAACATCTTAGAAAACCCCCGCTGTATCAATGGAAGATCAACTCCATTCAACTCCAGTAAATACCCCTAATATTCTCCTTTTGCTTCACATATGACTTCACTTTCTGTCCTCCCATATACATTAAATTGATTGCATTTCACCACTGAGTCTTGAATCACATGACATGCACATTCTTTTAGTTCATTCCATCGCTACTCTATTGATGCTATCTGCTGTTTTCTACTGGGGTGTTTTCAGTAAAAGGTGACTACATCGATAAACTGGACTAGTAGTACATCCTTACAGTCCACTCACTTGACAAGCAGGCAGGAGGACCAAGAGTTCTTGAACATTTCTGGAGACATAGCGTGTTTGACCACCCTGTCTCAAAAATTATCATTTAGATGACAATAACAAGAATTATAATAACAAGAGGAAGAGGTAGAGAATAATAGTGACCATGAATCTTTTCTATTGATTATCTTGTTTGGCTAAGGAAGTCCTATAAAGGATAACTTGTTCTGTTGCCCATTAGAAGGGAATACAGTGCTTTTTAAATTGATTATAGACCAATCAATACCTTTCAATCCTGTTGTACAGCCTATTTGTCATGTTTAAGACAGCAGAGGGCAAAGGAAATGTAGTTAATGTTAGCATACACAAGATAAAGTAGATGTTAGACTTATTAATTATCAGGGTAAAAAGGACTGCCTCCCAATATCAGTTGTCACAACTTTAACCTTTCCAGTAGATTTTTCTCACGAAATCCAATCCAACAATCTAATTTTTATTTGTTCAAAAAAAAAAAAAAACTGGTTAGAACTCTGGCTTCTACTTTTAGGCCAGTTTGAACCAGAGCACTACTCCCTATAGTTCTTTCTGGAAAAGGGAGTTAAAAAGCAATGTGCTTTCACTTTACAGCTTTCAAGTTTTGGTACCTAACTGCTCCTCCCCACATCCCATCCTAGATTGCTTCCTATTATTGTGATAAATCCCATGATGTTGAAAGGCTTTATTTGACCTAGGCTTCCACAGTCATAATCCACCATCAAGGCAGGTCAAAACAGTAACTGAATCAGAGGCAAAAGAGATATGTGTCTTACTGGCTTGCTTTCCATGGCTTGCTCAGTTTTCTTTCTCGTACAGCCTAGGACTACCTGCCCAACACAGTGGGCTGGACCATGTCAATCATTAATCAAGGACATACGCCCATAGGCTTCTGTATGAGTTAATCTGATGGAGGAATTTTCTTAATTGAGGTTCTCTCTTTTCAAATGACTCTAGCTTGTGTTAAGTTGACAAAAATAACTAATCAACACTATTGGCCCTTTATCTACTTGACACACAAATATATCACTCTTAAGCAATAACCTTTCCTTTCATATTTATTCATAATATCTCAGGTTAACAGGATAATATAAATTACAGTAAACCTTTAAAGCTACAGATCTTTTAATAAATCAAATATATTTAGAAGCCAATCTTTTGAAAATAGCTAAAGTCTCTCAACTATGGGCTCTTATAAAATAAAAAGTATGTTATATACTCTTACTCCTAGAAAGAAGAACGTGGTCACAGACACAATTTAATGAAAGCAAAACAAACCTCTGAAAGTGTAAATAACACAGTATATAATCTTCAACACTAACTCTTCTGGTCTCCAAAGATTTGGACCGCTCTACTTCTCAGGCCTCGCCATCTTTAGCCTTAACAGTTTGTCCCACAAGCTCAGCTGACTTCGTGCAACAGCTACTGCTGCATGGGCATCATGGCCCTAGTATCCCTAATATAGTAGGGCCTCCACTGTTAATTAAGAATGCTATTAATTACCAATGGCTTCTGCTGGCCTCTCTATAGGGACTTTGTCTTGACTCATAGTACCAAGCCTCATCCTCTCTCCATGACATCTTCAATCCTGGGAATCCCACTCCAACTGAAGTTGCATCGTCATCAAAGGCCTCCCTCAGTGCCAGCTGCTCTCCATGACCCATTCTGTTCTGCAGCTTTTATGCTACACAAAATAACTGTAAAATATGTTCTAAAATCACAGTGAATAAAAGAGATATACAGTGTGTATCAATATAATCAGTGTTGAAATGTTGAGAGGTAGATATTCTGTCCTCTTTTCATGACAATCTTAATAGATTTGGCTTAAATAGTAAGTATGTCCATCCTAAAAATATTCAGCATTTGCTATGCACTCCACATTGACACAAATCATGAATGTGTACAGTACGCATTTGATATAAACTATTGTTCCTTTAGCTTTTGAAATTACAGATTTCCATCAAAATGAAAATAATGACAACTTTTCTCAGAAAAAAAAAAACACATAAAACTAGATGGTTAAAAAAGTACTAACTTTACAAGTTTCTAAAACAAGATATTTAAAAACTATGCCATTACATTTTCATTTTACTCTATGTGTATATGTGTGGGTGGTATGCACATGCGCATGTGTGTACATATGTGAAAGCAGATGTTTGCTGTCTTCTTCTCACAGTCTTCACTTTTAGTTAGTGTGTCTCAATCAATGAACCAAATGCTTACTGATTGTCTAGACTAGCCAGCCAGTGAGATGTAGTAATCCATTTGTCTCTGACATCACGATTAGGTCTACAGGTATGTCACACCACACCTGAAGTTTAATGTGAGTGTTGGGATTTAAGCTTAAGTCCTTACGGTTGCAGATTAGTCAGTTTACTGACTAAACTTTGTGCTCTCGCATCCTATTCAGTCTTTACTGTAAAGTGTGGTTCAGGAATGGCCAGAAAGACAACTTTCTTCATTTACACCAGTTAGAAAAGTGCTTCTGATTTTCCTGGTTCTTTACAAATATTTAGCTGGCATCTTGCTTTTGTTCATTTTTCTTTTTGTACCTTTTACAGTTCCCATTACCTCTGTCTGCTGGTTTACTGTACGGTTTGCTTTGAATTCTTTATCAGTCTCTAAAAGCATATAATTGGGACTAAAACTCACAGCGATGTGGACTATTGGTTATTTTCTTTAGAAGACCTTTGTTTTATTTAGATGTTTCTAAGCAAGCTAAACACACGAGAGCTGTAGAATCATGGCATTTTAAAAAAGGAAACTGATTGATATTGTAATTTGCTTTACATGTGCTTATGCTTTTCCCATATGAATGGTAATGAAAAAATAAATAGCATTCAGCAGTTTTCTTGAAGACTTTGAACACAGGCATCGACCTTCTCAAAATTAATATTTAAAGTTGCATATCTAAAGAGAACCGTCTTTGGGAGATTTACATGGAGTCCTGTGTTAATTCAATGAGATCTAAACTTTTTCATTAGTCTAAATAATAAATATAGCATATATATTAGAGATATGTTAGCTTTCCGAGATACATGGTATAAGCTTTCTTTGGAAGGAATTTAGCTAACATGTGATATTGCAATGTATCTATATTCTCCAAGATAAGTAAATGCAGCTGCAATGTACATCATCACTTTTAAAGAGGTGCACAGTTAATTACTAATTGACATGCAGTTTGCAATTTGAGCTTCTTTGTACTCCATTTGTATTTCCTTGTGAATTCCAAATAATGCTCTCAGCTTGGACATACTTAGTTGCCCTCTCTCTGCCCCCATCCATTTCCTTAATTCATTTGGTTTGACTTGACAGCCCTTTCTTTTTAGTAGGAACTAGGTGATTTAACATCTCTCTTTCTCCCTCCCTCCCTCCCTCTCTCTTTCTCTCTCTTTCTCTCTCTCTCTCTCTCTCTCTCTCTCTCTCTATATATATATATATATATATATATATATATATATATATATATATTTCACTTTGGCAGGGAACATTAGTTATCACATGCTTTAAGTCACTCCCCAAAGTGTTAATGCTATCCATAAATTTTGACAGATAGTAGGCACTGCTTATAATCAATCAAGGAGGGAATAATTTATGCTGATTGAATCAAATAAATGTGATGTTTGCAGAGCTGTGACCCTGTCACTCAACTTGCATAAAAGAAATCTATGAGATTTGTAGAAACAAAGTCCAGAAAGCCTTGCTTTCTATTCTGTTTTAGAAAAGTAAAATAATAGCCTTTGCTTTGAAAATGATTTTCTTTGCAATATGGAAAAGTCTAAAGCTGTGCAAAACATCTTAACTAATCTCTGTCTCAATATAGATTTCTCATCATACTTCTCTTGAAAGAAGACCTGTTCAACTTGACACTGCAGAAATAATAGCAAGGAAACAGAACCTTAAAGTAAATTAAGACATTAGTGGGTCAGAAATCTCACTTTTCTAACTATAGCAAGTCCCTCCTTATACAAATGTATACACACACACACACACACACAGAGAGAGAGAGAGAGAGAGAGAGAGAGAGAGAGAGAGAGAGAGAGAGAGAGAGAGAAATAGATTCTGACAAAATTACTTGGAATTAAATCTATTTCAAATTAATGCCAAAACTTAATGTCTGTAAAGATGTCTCAATGAAATGTTTGCCATAAAAGTATGATAAGATTAGTTGACAACCCCAGTAACTGTCTGGAAACCTTAGCACACTTCTACTCACCTGAAATCTCAGGGCTTGAACAATGGAGGCAGGAGAATCCTTGAGGTTAACTGACCAGATCCTCTAGCTTCATAAGTGAGCACCAGGCTCAATGAGAGTCAATCTCTCAAAAAATATGGTAAAACAAATGCAACTTGAGAAGATATATAATTGCTACCTTTAGATTTATCATGCATATATATACCCATGTGTATAAATCCATAAACACATGAACCTGGATACACACATAAAGTAAGCTTGCCTTAATGTACATCTGTAAAAGGCTGCAACTTAGGCTGGTATTGAAGACTCTTTTCATGAGAAGTAAAGTTTCCATCAATTATATTGATTGAACCGGAAATAGTGGTTTGACTTCCCCCTCCTCTGTGCACAGCGAACTTTATATTGAATTATTGCTTAGCTAAGGTGCACACAGTTGAATTATTGTGACCATAAAATATTGAGGGTTTTTTTCCTATTTCTTGTGTGTGGGTACATGTATGTGTGCATATTTGGATGCATGAGAAGATGTGTGTGCACACATGTGTATATGCAAGTGGAGACACTAGATTGATTTGGGAATCATTCTTTGTCACTCTTCCTGCTTATTCACTGGAGCAGGGTCTCTTAATCAAACCAGGGCCTGCTGATAAGGTTAGTCTTGCCATACAGCTTGCTCTTGCTCTGAGGATCACCCATCTCTGTCCTCCTATGGTGGAATCACAGGAGGTCCACTAGACCCACTTAGCATTTATGTTGAGTTCTGAGTATCTAAACTCCAGTTCTCTGGTTTGCACTTGGATCACCGAGTCACTGTGATTATCCCTAGACCCTGATACTGAGTTTTAATATACTTGTTGTACTGAGAAATGTTCATGGACATTGACTCTGAAATAAGAAATTCAGTCAGAAACAGTATAAAGAAAAAAAAATCATTAGTTTTCATTTGTCAGTTCAGCTAGCTCCAGGAAAACTGCCTTTCATTTTGCCTTTTTGTTAATTAACCATATCATGAGTACTAAAAGGAATGAGTCCCTGGTAAAAATGCATCTGTTTTCATAGAGTATCATGTCTACTGTGATCATTTTGTATTCAACAAACCACAAATTAATTAATCATGTTGTCTAAGGATATAATTCACTGCATGGGGTAATAGTAAAAATAGTTCTTATTTAGTTTAGCTCAATCTATGGAAAACACTTTGTGTTTTCCTGAAGGAGGAAGATACTATTGGTGTGGACTCTTTTCATTTTCTAACTGGTAACTGTTTAACTGAAATCTGTTTATAAGTCTAAAGCCAAAGAGAGGTTCATCATGTAAGCATACAGGGATGGGAAAGAAGCTCCATCAGTAATGTGCTGGTCTTGCAAGCATGAAGATCTCAGTTCTATCCCTGATCTCTCCTGAATCAAATTCAGATGTCTTGATTCATGCTTGTCATTGCAACATTAACAATGCAGAGACAGGAAGATTGCTGGGAACCTCTGGCCAGTTTATGCCAACTGGTGAGCAACAGGTTTAGTGAGAGACATCTCAAAAATACAATGCTGAGAAACACACCTGATGTTGATCTCTGGCCTTGACAATTCTTTGTATCCACTTGCTCATGTACACAAATACACAGACAGACATACACACGTGCATGCACACACACACACATTCACAGAGACACCCTAACACATATACACAAGAGAGAAGAGATAGAGTGAAGTATATTGTTCTAATTAAAAAGACTAGTAAGTCAACCTGGCAGCATTAGTTTAATTCGCCTCTGAATTTTGAATCGTAAGTTTTTATGTCTTCATAGTCCAGTTTGTTGAGCAGAAAAAAATAGTTGAAGTAAATTGCCCTTTTAAATAGGATCTGCTGAGAGGAATACTGGTAGTGGCTAAAAAGGCACATCATGAACAATATGATCACTTGTCTTCTGCCCATCTCAATATATATTTGTGTGTGTGTGTGTGTGTGTGTGTGTGTGTTTGTGTGTGTGTAGCTGTGTGTGTGTGTTTGTGTTGTGTGGCTGTGTGTGTGTGTTTGTGTGTGTGTGTGTGTATGTGTGCATGTTTAAACATAAACATAGATAGTTAAATTAATCTCTGGGCCATGATGTCTTCAAAGATGCCCTCTTTTCAGATAGACAAACATGAAGACTTTTCCCTTTGAAACTTGTATATGTAGGCGCAGTGCTTAGCAAAGGCTCTTCTGGGAAAATACTGCTCAGGTTGTGGATAGTCACAATACATATTTTCTTTCAAGCAACTTTTGTTTCTCCCCCTGGATTGTTTGGTAGAAAATAGGTTGCATAACTGTAAAGTTCTGCTGTGTCTACAAGCAAAATGTGTTACAGTTGGTCCTTCCCATCTGCATGCCCACATCTACATATCATTTCTAAAGAAGCAAGCAGTATCAGACAGAAACACTGGATTATCTCATGACAACATATTATTTCAGTTGTTCTTTTGTCCAGCCTGTAGCTTTGACTAAGAGCCAAATGCCTTGAATGTGAAATTTAAATCTTAAAACAGCTTTCTTTAAGTCAGAAATGGACTTGCTTCCCATCTAAGTATGTGTGCTGCTGGGATACTCCGTACCACACCTGGCCTTCCAGCTGAGGGCTTCATGCATGCTTACTCACCACTCACAGTTCAACTTCATGTCTAGGTCACATGGTCACAGTTGGAATTGAGATTTCAGGTCAACATCTTGTGGAATTTGACTCATCATATAGGACAATGAAATTAAGAAAATTTCAGGGAAACGTGTAGCAATGGAAAACATATTAAAATTCAGAAGGGCAAATAAAAACTGTCCTTCTCATAAGCAGGCCCTACCCTCTAAATCTATGAAGGCCAGGAAGCTAGGGAGGGTTCCCAGAGACTGGAGATGAGATGTTATGTGGATGCAAGTTAAAAGAGTAGAGAAAAAAAATGGAAGAGGGAATCGCAGGTCCAGGAGTCAACAGGGAAATGGGGAGCAGGGAATCCGAATGGGAGTAGCAAGGTAATTGATCATAACTGGGTAGGAAAATATGTGACAAGTATATTAAAACTCCACATGGAAACCTATTAATTTGTGAGTTAATTTACACAATAAATATTAAAATAAAGAGAAGCAATGCCCACTGAGGAAAAATCCCCTACCCCTGAATATACTTAACTTATTCTTTCATGGGCCCCCTTAAAGTTGTTATTGAGTACCCTACTTGGTTTTAGGAAGGCATTGTTTTATTAAGTCTGTTTTGTTGCATACACAAATAGCAATGTGTGATCAATGTGATATTTTGGTGTCATATTTTATCATGTATAAACTGATTACATAAAGAAATGTGCTCCATTTTGTATGGCTTAATTTGGTTTTATTGTACGTAAAAAGGCCTTTCTTTGAATAATGAATGATTAGTATTCATTCAAAGATAGGAGAAGAACAGGGAGAGGGAGAATCCATGGTTTAGGGGTTGAGACATCCATTGTTCTTATAGTCCTTAGCAGGATGACCTGTGACAGGAGGCCTCACTACCAGACTGTTTCACTGTATCTTTATTAGGTAGCTTGATTTTCTAGTCTTCTGTGATTTATATTCAAAAAAGACATGGTATGTTCCCATGTGTCAAGGTGGGGACAATTTTCTCATGGCATTTCTATCAAATGGTGGAGCAAGGATTGTCCTATGTACCTTCTGAAAAGGGATCTGGGAAGTTCATTTCCCCAAGTCATAGCTCTGAACATATTCATTCATTGTCCTTGTTGACTAATGCCAATACAATTAAATGGGATTTTTATTGTCCCCATAGCAATCCTTTACTTAACAGGAAAGTGGAGTCATTTAATTGTTTATCAGACTTTGTTTTATATCTTTGAGTTCCTGTCACTAAGATCATTTCCAGGCAGAAGTAGGACTGGCTGAAGTAGAATTTTTTAGCACTTAAATTTTTATTATATTTATTTATTATGTATCTATGTGTATGTTGTGTGATGCATACCACAGCATATGTGTGAGGCTCAGTATTGACTTCTAAGTGTAGGTATGTTTTTCCTTCCACAAGGTCTCTGGGAATCAAACTGTCAGCCTTGGTCGTAAGGGTTCTGCTAAACCACTTCATTAGCCCATAAGCAGTTTTCACCATGCTTACTCTGATTCAAGTACTATAACCAGGGACGTGTGGTCAATCAAGAATATAGACAGTAAGGATATGAGAATATGTCTATGAATTCGCAGATAACTGAGAATCAGAATTTTACACTAAAAAAGCAAAACAGTTTAAAATAACTAAATTAGTTGATCCTTTATAATTAAAATTGTACATAAACATGGAATCATTTACAATATGATTTTCTTAATAAAATGACAATAGTGTCAACTATTGGTAAGACATTTATGAAACAAAAAGATTTCATAAGCTATGTTCCCTTAAAGTCACTGAATGGCTTAATTGGTTCTTATTTTTTTATTAGAGATTTTCTAGGTAGGTCTCTAATCATCCTATTTCCTTGGCTATGAAACCCAGTGTTTCCCATGTCTGCAATGTACTCATTTAAATTTAAATGTAATGTGCTGCTGAGAGGAAGATCCAAGACCATAGCAAGTAGTGCCTTAGCCAAGTAATCGAGAAAATTGAATTTCTCCTGAGCAATCTTGTATTATCTCCTTGTTCAGTATCTGGTGGTACTTTCTGAAATTAAATTTCCTATTTTCTTTCTTAACTCTCTTCAGTTGCTATTCAAGTCTTAAAGTATTTCCTACACTGAGACTAGATTTTTTTTCTGTCTTTGTATAGGTCAAGAAAGATAGTTAATATCTGGATACTCCTTCATGTCTCTTGGCTTTTCACTATGATGCATCCTTAGAAGATGTTGAAGCCTTATACATTTGCCTATGGGACTTGATTTATGATCACCTAAACTGGCCTTTTCTACCCTTTGAAAATAATCTCCAACATTCACACTTGAGAAGTTCATAATTGAGTTACCACAATGAAATACCAAAGAGAGAGAGAGAGAGAGAGAGAGAGAGAGAGAGAGAGAGAGAGAGA
>JADRCD010077425.1:0-11295 GCA_019843815.1 Montemys delectorum | reverse complement strand
AGAGAGAGAGAGAGAGAGAGAGAGAGAGAGAGAGAGAGAGAGAGAGAAAGAGAGAGAGGAAAATAGGAGAGAAACTAAAACTTCCCCCAAACCATTTCTTAATGCTTTAAGGAAATCTATGGTTTTCTATTATATACTGTTCATAGTTGTCTTCACCAGACACAGAAGTGACTATTAATTCACATAATTGAAGAACACTGACTGAAATAACCTGCCCATCCCTGTGCTCCCGTTTTTTTCATTTTAAGTATGTCTTTTGAGAACTTCCTACAGGAGCACTCACTCAACATCACTCCTACTCCCCTCCCCATGAACCAAAATGTTTCTGCATTTCTTTCTCTACTTTTTCCTCCCTTCCTCCCTCCCTTCCTCCACCCTTTCGTTGATACAAGATCTTATGTAACCCAGGCTGTCCTTGAACTCTTTATGGAGCTCAGGAAGACCTTGAATTTTTGATCATTCTTTACCAAAACACAAGTGCTGGGAATACAGACAGTAATCATTACTCCAATTGATAAGGTACTGGAAGTTGAGAAAATGGCTTTGTGAATGTGAAGCAAACATTTGACTCATGCCCAGTCCTGAAACCTCTTCTTGTCCAGGGGCTCATGTATCTATGAACTATGTCTACTGATTTTGATGATTAATATTTGTATAACATCAGAGTAGGCTTTTCAAAAGGTGGGGAAAGATAACTTGGATTCATAAGAAGCAAACCAGCCAAGTTGAATAGGGAAAAATCACCAATCAGCAAATGATGCGTAAATAAAAAGCAAATCCTCTGCATATTTCAGTTTATTGATAATCCTTCCTTGACATTTTCTCATTTCGTTAATTATTTGAGAATGTTTACAATGTGTTTTGAACATATTCACCATTCCCTGTATCCTTTCCTCATTGGCTACCACTCCTCTTCTTTACAACTTAGAATATTGTTAGAATAAACTGGCATTTAAAAAAAAAACAAGTAAAATTTGTGCTCCCCATTTATTCTTAGATATGTAGATTTCCAGTGGAGTATGTTAATCCCTCAATACCCACCTCCCTTTTCCTTGCTGGAAAGATTGGATAGATTTTGTGCATATTGCCACATTACTATGAGGTGCAGGTTCCTTTTGATGTCCATAAACTCTGTTGCCTGGAGAGTGCTCAGCTTTCTCATTTTTATACAGTCTGAGAACCAAGTCCATAAAGTGGTACTACCACACTTAGGGTGAGTCTATTCTACTAAATTAATTAATTAATTAATTAATTAACTAACTAATCTAGAAACTCCCCCACAGACACACCCAGGATTCCATCTCCCAGATAGCTATAGATGCTGCCAAGTTGACAGTATGAAACAATGTAAATATATATACATATATATACACACATATGTATACGTATATGTATACATATACATATCACTATCTTAAGAGGGGTAAAAGGTCAGTTCCTGAACCTCTGACTCCCTTGTCTGCTCAACTCAGTGGTTAAGGGAATGATATGATTGACATTTTCCAGACTTACTTAGTTTGTTTGAGCTTTGAGCACAATATTTGGCAGCTTTATGAACATTGTGCTTTTAATATTAACTGGGTTAGTGTGGGCCATGTTCCAGCCTAGATGAATATACATTAAATAGTTGAGGAAATGAGTCCAGTCCTCCTATATTTGAGTTCCCTACCCTCAGAGACCTTACAGAAGAGGTCAGATAGACTTTTGTGTTGAGAATCAGTTGAATGTTACTTTCACTATGGGGAAAAGCAACATTCTCCAAATATTAATGTCACCATTAAAGTAATTGCTTTGTGAAGATCTGTCCCCAGAGTTTCATCTCCTGTTGAACAACCAACTTTTCTTATCACCTTAGTATTCAGCTCATTTTTCATAAGCAGCATATAAAGAACACATTAATCTTATAGATGTCTGACTGTATTTTTATCCCAAGGTTAGTTATTGTCATATCTTTTCAACCCACAGCCTTTTCTCTTGACATGAGCACATCTTTATTGACATCTTCAATAACTTCTTGGCTTTAAAAGAAAGCCATCTGTTTTACTTGAAGATGATAGTATCATTACCAGGAAGCTGAGACAAACAAAATTAAGGCACATGTACCCACATGCACTCAATACTGAGCCCAGGGATCCACAGTTCTCCACATCATGGATATTGCACTACACTGTAGCCCATGGTAGTCCATGATCAGTATAAACTGGTAGTTATTTCAGGGGAAAACGAAGTTTAAAAATTTTAAATAATGTTGTAAATCAAACTTTCATTCTATGGTATTTGATCTTTTAATTAAATAGAATATAACTATATAAGCATAGGCATATGCATTAAAATAGGCTAGAAGTATAGTTTATTTATTGCATAAAGATGGAAAATATATTAATCTCATCAAATATTGTTTTGTCGAAAAAGAACAGAGATATAGCTGAGTGGCTCAGGATCCAGCCACTAAAAGACCTTGATTTCAATTCTCCACACTGAGTAAATCAGGCATGGTGATATAAGACTCAACTCTTAGGACTTGGGAGATGGAAGCCAGAGTAAATGTTCAAGTAAGTGTTCAAGATGTCCAAGATCATCTTCAATTACACAAGGGAATTTGACGTCAGGCTGGAATATGAGAGACCTTGTATCAAAAATAACTATCTAATTCATTAAAACAAACTCTAAAATTGTATGGCAATAAGGGAAATGAATAAATGAGGATGAAATTGCTGAACAAAAGACTGAAATTATATATGGTATTTTAAAATAAACATTAAAATAATAAACAATTATTAAACAAATTGTATTGAACAACTACAGAATGAAAAATAAACTAGATTTCCATTTCAGATTATTTGTAAAGATTTCTTTTAATTTTATCTATGTGTGCATATAACACACACAATGCATATAGGTACTGGTAGAGGGCACAAGAACATGCACCTGGATGAAGAATCAGAGCTTGTGAGCTTCCTGATATGGATACTGGGACTGGACTCAAGTCTGTGCAAGAGGAGCAGAAGTCTTACTCACTGAGCCTCCATTCCTGACTTTACTGCAGTTTTCCACTCAAATATAATGTTAGAACAAGATATGGTGGAGTATGCACTCAATCTCAGCATATGGGAGGCAGCGACAATTGAACCTTTGTGAGTTTGAAGCCAGCTTGACTTGCATAGTGCATTCCAGGCCAGTCACTGCTACATTTTGAAACTCTGATTTTTAAAAATAAAATAAAAAAGCAAAACCACAATATAAAAACAATATTAGGTATACTGGAGAGATAGTGTTATGAAGAAGCCCAAGGAAAACTAATTATGGGATGTTTTCTTAACAGAGAAGTACTGTAGCTGCTACTTATTTGACTTCAATTAGTAAACAACTTTTAGGAAACCAATAAAAATATTTGAAGTTCCTCTGTAGATGGCACATACAAATTTAAAAGTCAAAATTGTAAATCAATTAACAGTGGCATTGCATCCATGAAAAAACATTATAATCCATAATTTAAAAAGAATATTTCATTATCAAAGACAAGAATAACAAAAACTCCCCTGAAGAATAAACAGTTAGTAATAAGCATAGTAAGAACAGCAGAGCTATAGACATTATGTTTGTTGCAGCATAAATTCCAGAGGGTAGTCAGTAGAGGAATATACTTTGTCTTCATTTTTTTGAGAAGTTATTCAATATCAAATATGTCTGTATGTTCTGATATTTAACATTACTTCCTTAGGTTTCACTAAAGTATCTTTTTTAAAAACTAAGAATTCTCTATCCTTTGGATATATATACACACATACACACACATATATATATGAATATATATGAATGTATATCACATATATATGAGCATTGTTTTATTAAGAATATATTTACTATAATTATATTAATACTTAAATATTCCTTCAACTCAAATGAATATTATCTCACCCTTGCATAACTTTCTCCCATTACTTAGAATATCCCTTATAAATCTCTTTGTCACACTTTTGTCTTAGGGTTTTTGTCTTGTGACCCACTGAGTTTAAACAGGGAATTCTATATGACCATAAACTTCTAAGTCTCCAGTGAAGTTCGTTTGGCATATATGTGAGGATACAAAAACAAAGTTGCTCTTCCAGAAATTACAAACAGAAAAACCACAAATAGTCCATTATAGTTTTGTTTGGTTGTGTGAGTCCCTTCCTAATCCTTGCTTGGTTGATAAAAGACCTAGGCTTGCACATGCCTGGCTCAAGCAAAAGTCAAAATTGAAATGGCCATCACTACCAGAATGTTACACTTCATAGTCCTTCTCACTATCTTCTACTTTCTTTATGCCTTGCTAATGTCATCCTCTTTGTGCTCCTCAGGCTAAGCAGAATTTAGGTTGGGCATTTGTCTTTCACTCTGCTCTAAATTTCTTTCTACATCAATATGCTGGAAGGAAAACTAATTTATAGGAAGTGAGACAATGTTAGAATTTATTTCCAAGTAAATCGAAAGCCTATTTACGCTGTCAGTAATTGACCTTTAAGAACTGCTCAGGTTATCCAACCACATATTTTCAAATCATGGTAAGTGGGAAATAGTTTAATGTCAATTGATGTAGAAGTTGCACATTTGCATTAATTAGTGGAGAAAGGTCTAGCACGTGAAAATATTTTAATACAAAGGAGGTCTTTTAAATGAGGTTCTGCTTTTTTTTTTTTTTTTTTTTTTTTTTTTTTTTTTTTTTTTTTTTTTTTAGCAATATACCCTAGTGAAAGTTACATGTTGTATGAGAATCATTAGCACTCTGATTGAAGAAATACTTATTTAAGTGGCATGTACAAAGCCCTGAGGTCAATCTCTAACACAACAGAGCCCTGGTAGGGCTACACACATGTAGCCACAACAATTGGGAGAAATTCAAGATAATCCTTGGCTATATAAAATGTTTTGGACCAGTTTAGGCTACCCAATCTTTCAAAGATTAATCTTAGAAAAACAAGTACACTAGAATATCTATGAAACAAATTTGTCCATATTAGGGCATATCTTATGCTTGAAAAATATTCCAAAGATTTTTGGTTTCTATAGTTTGAGTCAGTTTGAGTGGCCCACCATTTTTGTTAAAAGTAAACATGGCACATAAAACATAGTTATTCAAAAAGTCACAGTAGGAGGTCACCTCTTATAGTTTAATAATGTTGCTAAAAATATAGCAAACTTTCTCTACTATGTTTTAAATACAAAGGAACAAAACAATATGTGAGAATATCCAGTGCTGCTCAAACAAACAAAGCATTGTGATGGTACACATACAATATTATGATAGCATGACAGACAAGCCACTTTGATAACACAGCATCATGAAGACACAATAGACCATTGCCATAATAGAACCTGACAAAATGATAACACAACAATCCATTGTTTTGCTACAATATGGCACTGTGGTGGCACAATAGCACATTGTTATGGCAAAATATCATATTTTCATGTTATAATAGCTCACTGTGATGGCATTGTGGGGCGCTGTGATTGGAAAATAGACCACTTTAGTCACTCAAAAGAATACCATGCTAGCACAGAAGACAATTATGATGAAAAATTAGGATATTGTGATGGCACGACAAGAACATTGTGATCTCAAAATGGGACATAGTAATGACACAATAGAGAACATTAATAATACTCTAAAGCTCTATGATCCCACTCATAGTATGATGACTTGAAAGTAAACACTGTAATGGCCTGCACCAACTCTATGATCACACAATGGAATGTTGTGTTGACACAATAATACATTGGGATATCAAAGTGGGGGTAATGGGATTTATGCTGTCACAAGAGGGCACAGTGATGTCACAACAGGGTAGAGTGACGTTACAATAGGGCTCTGTGATGAAAAAAATATGGCATTCTGGTGGTACAAGAACATGGTGATACTTAAAAATGGTATTGTGATAGGATAATAGAGCATTGTGAAGCATCATGTACCACTGTGATGTTACAACAGAGCTTCCTATACCATGATGATGCAATATTACATCATTATAATGACACAAAGAGGAAGTAGCACAACATACACTGTAATGATACAACAGAGCTCTCTAATATCACAATATAATATTGGACACAATATTGTCATGGTACAAGAATTCTTTGTGATGGTATAATGGAGCACTCTGGACTCACAATTGGGCACAGTGATGATACCATAGAACATTGTGATGACACAACATGCCACGTCGAAAGCACAATGATGCACATCAAAGCTCTGCAATAGAACAATAGGGTGCAGTAATAGTATAACACTGTTGAGCTTGTAGAAATACAACTGGGTACTGTGATGGCACAGTAGAGAATTTTGGTGGCACAATAGAGAACTATAAACATATTAGAACATTCTGATAGCAAAACAGAGCATGGTATGGCACAACAGGACACTATTATGGCAAAATAAGAAATGATTATGATACAAAAGTATACTTGTGTTGGTTCAACAGGAGATTGCTATGGTAGAACACACTATTGTACCGGCACGTTAAACCATTGTGAAGGAACATAGAGCATTGTGATTTCAATTGAGGCACAGTGATGGCAAAAATTGAATGTTTTGGTGGCTCAATAAAGTACAATGATGGTACAATATGTCATTTTGTTGGCACAATACAGCATTGCTATTTTATAATATGACATTGTAATTGTACAACAACTCATTGAGGTAAGAGAGTATGGTGCTACAAAAAAAAATGTGATGGCCAAATAGGGCATGGTCACAGTTAAACAAAAAAAATCACATTTAATATCATAATAAGTCATAGACATGGAACAATAGAGAACCTTATTGACACAATAAAGGACTTGAAGGCATGACTAGACACTTTGATTACTAAAAACTATATGTGTTTGCACAAGGCACTATGATGTCATAAGACAATATGCTTATGCAATAGGTATTGTGTATTTTTGTAACATAATAATGCCATGTATTTTTCTAATAAGGGACTATGATGTTTTGATAAAACATGGTAATATATGGTATTATTAAGCAATATTACAGTATAATAAGAATACTCTGATGTGACAATAGGACATAGTAATGACATAACACAGTACTGTGATGACAAAATAGTATACTATGATGTCACAATATAATAATACAATTTCACAATAGGACATTCTCATGTCAAAACATAGTACTGTGAATTTAGTTCATGGGTCATCATTTTGGTAAAATAATAAATTATAATCATACAAAATGGGATGATTATGATAAATTAGTATATTTAGTTGGTAAAACAAAATCTATACTATATATACTATTTTTCTATGTATACATATATGTATACATATATAGCATATATACATGCATACACACTTTAGCATATTAAACATACTACTTACCATTACATTTATGGATATGGTTCTACAATATGGTAATGAATATTGTAATGTTACAATAGGGTATAAGGATTACATAATAAGTTACTGTTTTGTACATTACAACACTTATGTCACAGTATGGTATTGTGATGACACAATATGGAAGTATAATATAAGAATACAATACAATGATGTCACAATAATGCAGGCACTATGATTGCATAATAGGGCATTATGATGACACTGAATTGTGTGTCAGCAGAGGATTTTGATGCCACCAAATGATACTATGAGGTCAAAACACAGTACTATGATTTTTAGTTAGTTCTTTCTTGGTTACTATATGGAAAAATATACATTATGATCATACAACATGGGATAACAAAGCAGGACATTTTGTTAGTGTAACAAAATACATGACATTCAATGATGACATTTTGACATATGTGATATTCATAAATTTTCCTTAGATGATAGTGGAATGGGTTCACATAATAGGTTAATGTATATCACAATAGCAACAATAACAGGGTACAGAGATTACATAATGAGTTATTGTTTTGTCACACAATAACACTGATGTTATGTCATTGTAACAAAACAGTACAACACAGAAATACTACAGTAGGGTAGTGTTAAGTAGTAAAGTTAGACTGTGATTTCACAGTAGGGTACAGATATATCAAAGTACTACACAGACTTGTCACAATGTGGCATGTGTATACTTAATGTAATATTAAGTCACAATACACTGTGATGTCACAATAGAGCACTCTGGTGGCACAATATAACACTGTGATGTCACAATGAGACATTGTGATAACATAACAAGACAGTGTGATGTAACAAACAGCACTGTGATTTACAACGAGTCACTGTGATGTCACAGTAGGGCAATGTTATATCACAATGGGGCACTGTGATGTCACAATACAACATTGAGTTGTCATAATAGGGAACTGTGATACTGTAGATACTGTGATGACACAATAAGTTACTGTTCTGAAACAATACACAAAACTGTGATGTCATAATAGACCATTGTGATTTCACAATACGGCACTTTGATGATACAATGTGGCACCATCATGTCAAAATTAAATACTGTGATTTTACAATAGGGTACTCTTATGTCATAATAGAATATTGTGATGTCATAGTTGGGCACTCTGATTGCATAATATGGCAGTGTTTTATGTTACAATAAAACATTGCGATGTCACAATAGGTATTATCAGTGAGATATGTAAGCAAAGCAAGTTGATGTCACAATAGGATTTTAAAACTTGGCACTATGACTTTAATTTACTGCCTTTTGGTCACTGTTATGGTGAAATAAGACATGGTCATACAACATGAGATGTTGATAAAAAAATTAGGACATTTTGTTGGTTCAACAACATCTAATTACTATACTATACAAACTAGTTTACTCTTGCCCTACTATAGTAGGTCATAAATGTAGCATTAAAGGATATTGTGCTATGGAGGTACAGTAAGGACATGGGGGCATTGCTATAGAGCATAATGATGATATAATAGGACATGAATTCTCCACTGTGACAGTGGAGTTGTGATGTAATAAAATATCTGATGATGATAACAAATTAGGACATTTGGATAGTATACCACAAAAGTTTATGTTGGAAAACTAGGACAAAGTCATGGTATATATGGACTTTCTTAGGGTTTTACTGCTGGGAAAAGACACCATGACCAAGGCAACTCATATAAGGACAACATTTACTGGATCAGAGGTTCAGTCCAGTATCACCAAGGTGGGACCATGCCACCAGGCAGGCATGGTGCAGGAGGAGCTGAAAGATCTACATTTTTATCTGAAGATTGGTAAGAGAAGACTGGTTCCCACATGGTTAGGAGCAGGGACTTAAAGCCCATGCCAACAGTGACTCACTTCCTCCAACAAGGCCACACTTCCAAATAGTGCCAAATATGGATCAAACTAACACATGAATATTATTTTGGCTTGTGTGTTATATGTGAATCCATAATTGGGCATTTTCCTGAAATGATAGTGGTTTGGGTTTACATGGTAAATCATTTTAGTGATTTGAATAATATACCTGTATGTACCTTGAATTCTTAATCCCTAGTTGGAGGAAATATTTAGGAAGGATCAGGAGGTGTGGCTTTTTAAGAAAAAGTGTGTCACTCAGGATATGTTTTAAAAGACCATCCATTCCCAATGAGCTCTCTTTTTCCCTTCATTTTCCTCTCTCTCATATTTCCATTTTTGACTGCTTTCTCTCATATGCTCTATCATAATGATCATTGACTCAACCTCTAGAACTCTTAGCAAGATACCAAATTAAATGCTATCTTTTGTAAGTTTCCAGCGTCATGTTTTCTCTTTACAGCAATAGAAAAGTGAGTTAAGCAATCACTGTGGCACAAAAGAGCACTGTGTATAATTAATTGCTAATTGTAATGACAATATAGGGTAGTATACTTGCACAATAGGTCACTATTAGTTTCGAGGTGACTTCTGTGGTAAGTTTGTAATATAAGGCCTTGTGATGCAATATATGGCACACTGATGGCATAAAGAAACTTTTATGTTACAACATATTATTTTGATACAATACGACATAAAGATGGCACTATAAAACTTGATTTCACCAAAGAGCAATTTGCTGGTATAATACACCTGGTGATGCAACAATAAAGCATTCTGAGAGCAAGGTAGGTGAGGGTACAAAAGTAGACTGTGCTGCTATAATAGGATATAGGTGTGGTACATCACAAATATGTACCACATATAAGAAATGGATGAAATAAGAAATGGATAAAACAACAAGGCACTATTGTAAGACAAGAGTCTTTATTAGCATAACAAGAACAGTCATAGCACAGTAGAGCACTGAGTCCTCTGATGGCACAACAGGTACTGTGTGATTAGATAATAAGGCACTGTTTTAACAAGGTAATGCAAAGTTATGTCACAGTATGACAATGTAATGTCACAATAGGGTACCGTGATGAAGCAGTGTTTCTGTGATGTTATTCCAGAGTCATGTAATGGCACAATAGTACATGATAATAATACAACTGGGCACTGTGATAACACATTTGTGCACTTTTGTCATAATAGCTCACTGAGATTACTCAAAAGGACATGTTTGTCACACAACAGGACACTGTGATGACTATATCTATCTATCTATCTATCTATCTATCTATCTATCTATATGTATATATAGTCTTATTCCAGGGCCATTAGATGGCATTATAAGGCACAATTACTCAATAAATCTCTATGATATTTAGTTGGACAATGTAATATATAATAGAGCACAGTTATGAGATGATAGAATGATAAAATATGGCATTGTGATAACAAAATATAGTAGTGTGTGAAATTAAGATGCTACAACAGGGAACTTTTAAAATATACTATTTAAAAAATATGACTCAATAGGATACTATGATGACATAATAAGACATTGTGATATAACAGTATGGCACAGCTGAAACACAATTGGATGCTGTGATATCAAAAGACATTGATTGTCCTTTATGGCACTGTCACAGCAAAATAAAACATCGATGACACAATATGAGATGATAACAATTCATGATGACGTTTGGTTGATAAAACTGAAGTCTGTATTGAAATACTTGGACACAATTATTTCATTACAGGTTAGTATGTTGACATTTGTGATCTCTATGAATGCATAATTCAGCATTTTCTGAGATAATACCATGATGTGTTTTCAGAAAAGGGCACTTTGGAAGTTTGAAGGCTGATGGACCTGATAGGCTCTTTTATTTGAATTTGTTCTTCCTAGTAGATGGAAATATTTGAGAAGTGTTAGGATGTGTGGTCTTCTTTGAGAAAGTGTGTCACTGAGGGAGGTGTATACTTTGAGGACTCAAAAGGCTATTCTGTCTCTCTCTCTCTCTCTCTCCCTCTCTCTCTCTCTCTCTCTC
>JADRCD010077422.1:0-16212 GCA_019843815.1 Montemys delectorum | reverse complement strand
AATTAGCAGCATTCTAGAGATACTGGTGAAAAACTGGTAAGGTTCACATAAAGAGTGTGTAATATTTCTAATAAATCCCTCTTTCTTTCTCAAAATTAAACCATACATCAATCATATAAAAATTACTGTATATTAATATCTATTATTTTATAAATGATATTTTAAGATAAAATACTGAAATATTATATGTAAAAGCTTATTAAAGTTGCCCCAAAGCAATTTATATATTACTGTAAAGACTCACACAGCTAAAAATGACATTATTATGCTTTCATTATGTGTGTCTATGTCTGTGTCTGTGTGGATGTCAGAACACAACTTGTAGTATAGTGCCAGGAAAATGTTAGTGGTCTCCCCCAAAACAGACTGGAGCCAATCTGATACAACTCACAGCTGTCTCAGGCCCCTCCAACACACCACCATCATGTAGGATGGTTTTGGTGTTGGGGGATCTCTGAATATCTATGGGGCAAGGCTTTATAGTAAGTAGCAAGTAAAAGGTAAGTGTTAAGTAGCAAGTAGGGGGGAAGTGTGCAAGCATCTAATTGGAAAGCTACTGTGTCCTTTAACATAATTGACTGGTGCTGGGAGTCATGTCAAAAATCTAATTTCTGCTCCACTCTGCACTGGTGGTTATTAGGCAGGGGGTGGGCTGGTAACTTGGCAGTGCAGGTTTGTTGGGGGAATAACCTGGAGATGCTGGTCTTATTGAGGGTATAACCTGGAGACACTGGCTTGTTGGGGATTAGCCTAGACTGGAGTTAGGTTTAGGTTTTGTTAGGGGACAACTTGGAAACAAATGCTAGGTACCAGCTTGTTAGTTTACCAGAGTTCAAACTTAGGTCAAGTTCTCTATTAAAAGATTTGGCCTCTCAGTAGGAGTCAGCTCCCTCCCTATTCCATTATCTGGGTCCTCAGGATTGAACTCAGATCATTAGGCCTGGAGGAAAGTGCCTTTACAAAGTGAGCCATCCTGCTGGCTCCTCATGTGGATTTTATTGAGTTTTGATAATTAACAACACTTTGCCAATCAAAGTTTATCTCTCCTTCCTACTTGCTTTTCAAATTTCACTGGATTATTTTTATGTATTTTAAATATATCAAAACAAAATATAATAAGACAAAAAATCATATGAAAATTGAACAAGACAAGCCACCAGAAAATTAAGAGTTCCAAGAGAAAGGACAAGAATTAGAGACTCACTCATTTACATATTCAGGGTTCCTTAAACCTACTAAACTAAAAGCTATAGTACATATGCAGGGGGCCTTGTGTTGACCCCTGTAGTTCCTGTGTGCTGCATCAGTCTCTAAATACAGATGAGCCAGATGTTCATTTAGAAGGCCTTGTTCTCTTGGTGTTCTGCATCTCCCACAACTCCTCTGCTGCCTCTTCTGCAGGGCTCCCTGAGCTCTAAGGGGAGAGATTTGGTGGAATTATCCCATTCTCTCTCCCTCCCTCCTTCCTTCCTTCCCTCCCTCCCTCCTTCCCTCATTCCCTCACTCCAGCTCTCTGTATAATACCTCCCTGTGGGTCTCTGCATTTGTTTACATCTGCTTCATGAGGAAGCCTTACTGATGATTGTTGAATAAGTCACTGACCTATGAGTATGGCAGAATATCATTAGGAGTTATTTTATTGTTACTTTTTCTTCTAGACCAGTACTATTTTACCCTAGGTCTCTGGGCTATCTAGTCTCTGGTTCTATGTCACCCAAGCAATTAAGCAGTGGTTGTTTACTTCCATAAGCTTTGTGTCTTCATTGATGATAATTTATATGCTGGACAGATTATAGATCACAGTTTTTTTGGCTGTGTTTATGTTTCTCTATTGGAAGCTTATAGAGTACCTTTCTGTACCAAAGACACTAGAATGTTGGGTTGAAGGTTCTATGTGAGCACCAATTCAACTTCTCTGTGTTCAATGAGTTATGTGGGTGTTGTCTTCAGCAATGGGACTTTGCTGTCCATTTTTAGGGAGCAGCAATCTATTGTCTTGGTTACAGCCTGAGTTGGTTGGGGGATTTCCATTGAAACCCTTTTGGCCAACAACCCAGTCCCAGGACTAGAAGCTTCCTTTTGTGTCAAGAGATAGATGACCACTTGGTGTTCCATTTCCCTCATTATTTGGAGGCTTCATTAGGATCGTCTTCATATATTATAGGAAGTTTCCACTGTACTATGTTTCTATACTGCCCCTCAAATATTCTTCAGTTCTAGATATCTCTCCTTACCTTCCCTCCTTCAATCCCATCTCCTCTCCCCTATTCTCATCAACTCCCAACCCTAGCTTGAGTCCACCCATAATTATATTTAACCCTCCAAGGGAGATTCATATGTGTCCCACCCCACTCTATTCCTCTCTAAAGAACATCTGTGGGAGCCGGGCAGTGGTGGTGCAAGCCTTTAATCCCAGCACTTGGGAGGCAGAGACAGGCTGATTTCTGAGTTCGCGGCCAGCCTGGTCTACAGAGTGAGTTCCAGGACAGCCAGGGCTATACAGAGAAACCCTGTCTCGAAAAACAAGCAAGCAAACAAACAAACAAACAGAACCTCTGTGGGTCTGTGGATTGTAGCTTAATTATCATTTACTGAGCAGATGATATACAATTATAAGTGAATACATATATAAATGAATATTTGTCTTTCTAGGTCTGGGTTACCTTGCTACACAAGATTTTTTCTCTAGTTGCATCCATTTGTTCATTTGCCTAAAAATTTCAAAGTGATGTCATCTTTAATAAGTGTTTAATAAGATTCCATTGTGTAAATGCACCACTTTTAAAAAAATCCATTTTTCTGTTGAGGGGCATTTATGTTGTTTCTAATCTCTGGGTATTATGAATAGAGAATGCTGGAATATTTCAAAGAAAACTTTAGGCCTCAAATTGTATCAGAGTTTTGCCTTTGTCATTGATGTCACTTGTATCTTTTATATGATCACCATGAAATTATTATGCCTAATGAGTTAATGAAATTTCCCACATTTTTAAAGACAAGGTCTTTCTACAGAGTATAGGTTGTCCTTAAACTTGATGTTTAACCCAACTGGCATTAGATTTGTGATCTTCCTCCTCCAACATGAGTGATAGGATTACAAATGTGCTCTGTCCATGTAGCCTGACTCAAAATATTAATAGTATCCAGCTCATAATAAAACTTCTTCAGTTGACTCAATGTTTGTCCTTTTTTTCTGTTTCTTTTTTGGTATGACAACTTTACCCTCAAAAAACCTGAAGATAACCTAAAGTAGAGAGAATATTGTGAAACAACTAACAACCAGTGTATTTTTTTATGTACCCCCTCTTCTATTTTTTTTGTTTCATTTCTGAGTATGTTTGAAATTGTTTCATAGAATACCAACAATATATAGTATGAACAGCATGTGGCATTGTTTGTATGTTTTAGGAATTATTTAAATATTATGATTATTTAGTAATGTGCCTTTTTTGGTATATTGCA
This sequence comes from Montemys delectorum, assembly GCA_019843815.1. Classification (NCBI taxonomy): domain Eukaryota; kingdom Metazoa; phylum Chordata; class Mammalia; order Rodentia; family Muridae; genus Montemys; species Montemys delectorum. The sequence goes on along the minus strand of JADRCD010077422.1, from coordinate 12,750 downwards.
GTCTTTAGATTTATTTTAACCTTCCTTTCAGTACCAATCTTTATTGAGTTTTCTCAGATTTGATTTGTTCTTTTTCTAATTTCTCCAGGAAGTTACTATTATTAGTTTGTTTGATTGGGGTATTTAGTATTATTTATTCTTTTTATTGGTTTTTGGAGATTGGGTTTCACTATGTAGTGCAGGCTGGCCTGAAACTTTCTATGTTTCATAACATAGATCCCAAACTTGTAATCCTCCTGCTTCAGCTTCCTGAATGGTGGGATTACAAGGATGAGCCATTATTCTTAGATGGGCTATTTATTCTTTTTGGTGTAGGCATTTGTTGCTATTGACATTCATCTTAGAATGTTTATTCTCAAAATCGTAAACTTAGATATACTATGTTTCCTTTTGAGTTTATTTCAACATATTTTCCAATTCTACATCAATTTCTTTATTGATAAATTGTCATCAACAAGAACATTGTTTAACATCCTATTTATGATTTTTCAACTTATTTTCTGTTACAGACTTTTAGTTCCATATTATTGTGCTGTGAAATATATCTATTATGGTTTCAGTGTCATTTTTAAGAATTTTTTTGCAACTAAGTTATAATCTCTCCTGTAGAATGTTTCTGTCTGTTTGAGGGGAAATGTGTATTCTTTTGCCATTATTTAGAATGTTTGCTAAAGGTCTATTATGTACATGTGATCTAAAGTTTGCTTTAAGTTCAATGTTCCTTTACTAATTATCTTCCTGAATAAACTGTTTAGTGTTGAAAGTAGAGTAATGACATCACCTTCTATTATTATTTTCTAGTTTGTCTCTCACTTCAAATTTATTTTTAATTTGTACTAACAGGACTCAGCCTAGGGCCTCATGTATGTTAAGTAAGCACTTAACTGCCAGACTTCATCTCAAGCTTGATATGTATATATATCTATATGTTAACCTTTATATATTTACACACTCCAATTAAATATACACATACATGTATATTTTCAATAGACATGTCTACTTGATAGATTTATCCCTTTATAATAATATTCTCACTTTTCTCATTTTACTGGTATAGACTTAAAGTCTACTTTATCTCTTACAAATATTGTTATTTCTGCTCGCTTTTGGTTTCCATTAATATGAAGTATCATTATTCTTGTCTTCTCATTTTCAACCTCTGTGTATTCATAAAAGTAAAATAAGTCTTCATAGGCAGCCTATTGTTAGGATATTATTTATACTCAACTACTCTTTATATTTTAATTGGAGATTATTTTTTATGTGTGCTGGGGATTGAACCTTGAGTTTTGGGCATGCTAGGCAAGCACTCTACCACTAAAGAGCTTTGCTTGATTAGAAAAATAACCATTTATATTCATGGTAATTGTTAATAGGTAAGGAATTACTACTCTTTCTTCCTTCCTTCCTTCCTTTCTTTCTTTCTTTCTTTCTTTCTTTCTTTCTTTCTTTCTTTCTTTCATACTTTTTTTCTTTAGCATGTTTGTTCTTTTCCTGTCTTCTTCCTCTGTCATTCTGTGATATTTTTTTCTGAACTTGTATGCCTTGATTCCTTACTTTTGTTTATCTAATATAAAAATTTGCTTTTGGTTCCCAATAGGCATTCAGAAACACTAGGCAATTTAAGGTTAACAAATTTAAATTTGACTACCAACATATATACAGCCTTACTTACCTATTTCTGAGATTATAATATAATTACATTTTTATCCTCTTTTTCTTCCCTCCAAACAATCTCATATTCTCTTCTCCACTAATTCTAAACAAATTCATGGCCTCCTTTCTGAATAATAGCTGTTGTGTACTTATATATGTTTATCTGAAAATATAAACTGTTCAGTTCTTATTAACATAATTGTAGGTATTTTTTCAAGACTAGCCAATTGGCACTGGACAACCAATTGGTGTGGCTCTTCCCTGGAGAAGACCACCTCTCTTGCTTCCAGCCTTATTCAGTTCTCATAGCTTTTTGTGTAGGGTTGATGGCCATGAGATCTTCCCCATCAACTTTGGCAAGTTAATTAGTGTTGTTCTTGTTTAGAGTGTGTTTGGGCAGCTGTGTTGGTAAAAATTTAATTAATTTTAATTAATAAGAGACATTAATAAGAGGCACAATCTTACAGCTAACTCCACCGTCCTCCAGCTCTTAGACTCCTTCCATTCTTGCCTCTTCAATGTTCCCTGAGCCTTTGATGCAGCTGGGTTTTGTAGTTGTATCCATTAGGCTCCACAACTCTTCATTTAGATTGGATGTGATTTTCTATAATGTTTTCCATCTGTTGCAAAGAGAAGTTTCCTTGATGAGAGATGAAGACTACACTTATCTGTAGGTCTAAGGACAAATGTTTATATTGTTGTTAGGGATTGTGCCAGTTTAATAAATTAGTGGTTATAGACTCTGCTGCAACAACTATGACTTCACTGGCCCTGAATACTTAGCTAAGTTTCCAGTTGGTGGAACCCAGACATAGTCTTCCTGTTATTGAGTGGGACTTAATTCCAATTAGAGAGTTGTTTCAATGTTTGAATGTCTCTGCTACAATCTTAGTGCTATCATGCCAAGTGATTTGTTAACATTAATGTGGTTCATAGACATCATAGCTGGTAGACATACATTCCTCCATTGTAAGCTTTCATGACAGCTTCTGAGACCATGAAAGCTAGTCTTCAGGGAAGGGCATTCAGGTCAGTTTAAGTTCCAGAGTCTCTAAGCTCTGTTTCTGAATATCATGGTGCCTTCAGTAATAGGGGCTTACCTTCTACTTCTCGGAGAAAACCAGCGATAAGATGTATGCTTTGGAAGTCTCATCTACATCCTAGTCTAACAACTCAAAAGAGCTTCTCATGTTAGTATTTGTCAGGTAGTTTTGGATCTTGGAGGAAGCACTATAAGCTCATTGAGAAAAGTTTATTAAAACAATATTTGTGTATTTCTACTTAGAATTGTGTGTATTGTAGTTTTTCCTCATAAACATTTAATAGTATGATTCCTGTGGCCTTTCAGACATCTTTCCTATTATTTTATTCTCCTTCATTCTTTTGTATTTATCTCCCACTTCCCTAAAATGTTTCCCATTTCCCTTATCATGCCATATGTATTTTCTCTTCCTCCTTTATGCTTTTCCCAGCTTCTTCTGTATTTACACCCTTCCCTTCTCTAAAGGGCCCTCTTTGCCATCTCCCTGATCAAATCAGTTGTACTTAGGAATCCTCCTCCTTATTGCTCCTGAACCCTCCTCTCCTGGCAATGGTCCTGTTTTACTTTCATGTTTCAATTACTACAGGGTATGTGCTTATGTCTGAAGATTTGGAGTTAGGAGCCTCCATATAACTTTTCTGGGTCAGGATTTCTTCTTTCAATAAGATATTTTCTAGTTGTATTTATTTATAAGCTTCATGGTTTCATTTTACTTCACAGCTATATTGTATTCTATCATGTATATGTACCACATTTCATTATCCATTTGTTGGTTGACAGACATTTAGGTTGTTTCTACTATAAATAGAGCAACAATGAACATGGATGAGCAAGAGTCAAGAGTCTATGGAGTGTGATTATTGAGCCATTTGGGCATATGTGAAGGAGTGGTATACCTGGGAGGACAGAGCAGTTTTTAGCTTTTGAGTTTTCCGTTTCCATAGTAGCTACACCAGTTTACCATTCCAGCAACTGTGAATGAGGGTTTTCTTTCTCCCACACCACTTCCAGCATCTATTGTCTGTTTTTCTTATTTATCTTTGGCATGAGGAAAGATGAAATATCAAGGTGATTTTGGTTTACATTTCCTGTTTTACTAAAGACAATGAACTTTTTTTGAGATATTTCTTTGACACTTCCTTTCCTCCCATCTTTTGAGAATTCTCTGTCTTTCTGTTCAGTTCTGAGGCCCAATTTTCAAATGGGTCATTTGGCTTTGTTTGTTTGTTGATTGATTTTTTTAAACTCTTTTGAAAAAAATCTTTGAATATTCTCGATACTAAACCTCTGTCAGATATGTAGACAGATGTATCCTGTGGTTCTTAGTTACAAATCTTTAGATATGAGTATATTATCTGGAGTTACACAGAAACAGGAAAGTAAAAAGTGACTGTGATGTGATAGCCAGAAGTTGTAGAGAGGACAGTATGATACAAGCTCTGTGAATGGAAAAATGAGAAAAATGGAGGGGTGGGCATTACCTGTGGATGGAGAAAACACTGAGGGACAGAAAGGGAACAAGTATGGAGAACATGTAGGGCGTTTTCAAAAGCCATAAGGATCATATTAATTTATGTTTACTTAGAAACATAATGTATGTGTATGCATACCTAGAAAAAATAATTTAAATAAAATTATGCCATTTAGGTTGGTAATGTTCCCCCAATGAACCATAGACTCTAGCAAAACCTCTAGTATCTGACATGAGAAACCTACTTTTAAATTGTTGGTCAGGGGAATCCAAGACACTCCTAAAACAACACAGGCTATTGCAACACCCATTGCTTGCCTTTTAGAACTCGACATAATTTCTGCCTTGTCGGTGTGCACAGTCTTGTAAAAAGGTGAAGTATTTCTCTTCATCCCTTAAAACTGAGCTAGGATTGGGTCATTTTTGTTCATTAAACTGTAGGGGATGTGACACTACCTGAGTTCTGATGCTGGATCTCAGGGGTTCTTGTATTGTTATGCTTGTTTCCTTGGATCCTTGTCACTAATGCCTGGGATTATTTAAAGGAGAATGCTATCAAAGGCATATTAGCCCATCTGTTCTCTACAGAACCATTCTCCATACAATACAAAAGCTAACTGAACTCCCAAGATTGATCCCAGCTGAACATTGCCAAAGATGCATGAGCATGGTCAAAACTGGATGAACTCAGTTCAAACTATAAATGGTAAGCTGAGAGAGAGACAGAGAGAGAGAGAGAGAGAGAGAGAGAGAGAGAGAGAGAGAGAGAGAGAGAGAGAGAGAGAGAGAGAGAGAGAGAGAAAGAAAAGAAAAGAAAAAGAAAGAACAAATTATCCTATATTTTGGTTTTGTTCATTATAGCAAACATTAATTTGTTACTCTATGACTTTTTAATGTTTTGAATATAATCTCATCTTGAGTAAATTTCATTGGTGAGAATAATATGGGGCACATGTCTGACATTTTTGAGAACCCACTATAATATTTTCTAGAGGAGCTACAACATGTTCCATCCATTAACAATGACTAAGAATTCCTCTTTTCTACATCCTTTCTTGTTTTATGAATTTTGTCTTTATACAAAGAAAACATGTTTTAAGCTTTGCCTTTATAATAGATATTCTGATGGCTATAGATTAGTATTGCATTACATTTTAGATTGTTTTTCCTAATTATTGGTAATGCTGTACATCTTCAGGAAAATGTCTGTTCAAACTTTCTCATATTTTAATGGTTTATTATTTTATCATTTGTTGATCTGTACAGAAATAGACACTACTATATAAAATATGAGTTAAAGATTATTATATATTATTGTGGAGTAGAACTACTTAATTTTTAAATCTTTTTAATGTGAAAATATTTTTCATAAAAAAAAAATTGATCATGGTTTTTCCTCTCTCATATCCTTCCAGATCTTTCCCATCTCTCCATCCAATCCAACTCTATGTCCTTCTCTCTTTAGAAAACAAAAGGTCAAAGCCTTTTATCTCCTTACAACCCATAGGAAGAACAACAATATCAACCAACCAGATGCCCCAGAGCTCCCAGGGACTGAACCACAAATCAAAGAGTACACATGGAAGGACCCATGACCCCAGCTGCATATGCATCAAAGGATGGCCTTGTTGGACATCAATGGGAGGAAGGGCCCTTGGCCATGTGAAGGTTCTACGCCCCAGTGTAGGGGAATGCCAGGGCCAGGAAGTGGGAGAGGTTGGGTGGGTAGGAGAACATCCTCATAGAAGCAGGGGAAGGGGGAAGGGTGGTATAGGGGGCTTCCAGGGGAGGGGAACCTAGAAAGGGAATAACATTTGAAATGTAAATAAAGAAAATATCCAATAAAAAAATTTAAAAGAGAGACCAAAAGGGCAAATAAAAACAAAAACAAACAGATCAGAATAAAACAGAGGACAAAACACCCACAAAGAGCACATACACATGTTAAGGTATGAATACACACACATGAAACAAATAAAAATACAAAATTGAGACAATAATATGTAAGCAATCCGTTAGGTAATATAATACCCAAACAAAATAAATCATTCATTAAAAGATAATTTCTCTCTGGTTCTACCATATGAGCTATCTAAAAATAGGCAAACTCATAAGAATTAGAGAACATTGGTGGTTTCCAAAGTTGGAGAGAAAAGGACAATGGGAAGTCATTAATCAACAAATTAATGCAAGATAAGAAAGTTTTAGAGTTTTGCTGCACGATATTGCTACTTTCTTGTACCTTTCAAAGTTTGTTTAGCATTGATCTTATAATAAATATTCTTACAATACAATTTTTTTAAAGTAGCCAAATGAAGTGATGCATACCTCTACTCTCAGTGCTTAAAAGATAGAGACAGAAGGACTGATTGCTCAAGGCCACTATTGCCTACACAGAGAGTGCAAAAGCCAGCTTGGGTTACAAAAGACTTCATCTCAAAAACCAAAGAAATATGTAAATATAAAGCTAAAATAGTGGAAGTTAACTAAGAATGGGAGAATGACTTTGGATGTTTTATCTTTCATGTACATACACACATACACACACACATACACACACATATGTATATATATGTATACATACATATATACATATGTAGTCCCTTGTATTTATTTAGGTATTCCTTCATATGTGTGTGGAAGCCTGAAGTTGAAGTTCATACCAGGAGTCTTTCTGGGTTACTCTCTATCATACTCTGTTTTCAGTCTCAATCCATAGTTCTAAAAATTCATAGGAGAACACCTAATTATTTGGGGTAGATAAAAAACAATCAGACATTTAAAAGAATGTGAAGAGACTAAGTAGAAAGGTGATACCCAATGAGATCATTTTGAAGATGGAAAGATTTCTGTGGCTGAATTTGGGCAGCTTCTTTGAATTCTTCTTTTGTTAGATATTTTCTTTATTTACATTTCAAATGTTATCCCCTTTCCTGGTTTCTTCTCCGAAAACCTCCTATCCTGTCCCCCCTCCCCCTGCTCACCAACCCACCAACTCCCACTTCCTGGCCCTGGTATTCCCCTACACTGGGGCATAGAGCCTTCATGAGACCAAGGGCCTCTCCTCTCATTGATGTCCCACAAGGTCATCCTCTGCTACATATGCAGCTGAAGCCATGGATCACTCCATGTGTGCTCTTTGGTTGGTGATTTAGTCCCCGGGAACTCTGGGGGTACTAGTTAGTTCATGTTGTTGTTCCTTCAGCTCCTTGGGTCCTTTCTCTAGCTCCTTCATTAGGTACCCTGTGCTCAGTCCAATGGTTCTTATGGTAGCTTTTATATAGGCAAAGTGTAAAGTGTTTCTTCTAAATGATTTGTTGTATCTGTTTCACTGAGACATCAGATTCTTCACATGATTGATTAATAGATAGGTAGATAATAGATGAGATAGATGGATAGAGGGATGGATAGAAAGATAAACAGATAGATAGATGACAATAGATAGATTAAAAATTCTTCCTTTTTCATGACCTACTCTGTTTCTATTTGATTCCCTGCTTCTTCATTCACAGCCAATTTTGGGTGTTTCCAAAGATCACTGTGTGCCCTGAGGTTACTTTTTCCTGGAAATGGTACAGCAGTGGCAGAACTGTATTTTTCCCTTTACTGTTATTCTGCTTTAAACTGAGTCAAGTGTTCCACAAGTCTGTTTGGGTTCCATTTCAACATCCATTACTCTTTTTAGCTTTTTCCATTTAGAGGGTTTCTACATGTGTGAGAACAAAGGACACTTTAGATATTTTCTTTCTACTTCAGTTGCTTTCAATGTGATTTTGGCTGCAGACCAAATCATTAAATCATCATCAGTGTTGGCACTTTCCATTGCTCTCTTTTTTGTCTCATTTCTTGTCCTGCATCTTCCCAGAGTTGATTTTTTTTCCTTACCAGTTCTTATGTGGAGCATTTCAGTGAGTGTATTAGGAACATTGAAAGACAGCCAAGATCTTATATTTGGAATACTAAAGTTTTTATGTTGCTCCTGAATAATGGCAAGATAAAATGTATTCTTTGATGTGGCAAGCAAGTCTATAGTTTATGGCCCTAGCGTGATTTTTTACAGTGTAGTGTGGTGGTAACTTTTCTATGCAGTATACAGCTATCTCTTCATAGAAATAAGAAACAGGCTTCAGGACTCTCCACAAATACCCAAATCTGCAGTTGCCTTAATGCCCTATATAAAAATGGTGCAAGGACTATAAGATGGGTTATTGGTTAAGAGTGTTTACTGCACAATGGTGAAATCCTGAGTTTTTCTCCCAGCACCATTTAATAAACTGGTTGTGGTCTTATACTATTGCTGTGGGGAAGCAGAGACAAGATTTATGGGTTTGGCTTGCTGCTAGCCTAGCTGGAAAAACATTAGCTCTTGATTCAGAGAGACACCTTACCACTAAAGAATACGGTGCAGTGTGAAAGAAAAATACATTCAATGCCCTCCCCTGGCCTCCAAACAGATTAACATGTGTGGGCTTTTCTGCATATGTAAATACATCACACACACACACACACACACACACACACACACACACACCAAATTCATACATACAAAATAAAGTATTTGTATAGTATAATATACGTACACACACACACACACACACACACACACACACACACACACACACGGATAAGTACACTTGAGGGAAGGTACCAATGGAGCCTAGAGGCATTGGGTCTCCTAAAGCTTTATACTAGGAACTGAATTTGAGTCATCTGTAAGAGCAGTATGCACTCATTTTTAACATAATTTTTAATTGAGTCTTTGGGAATTTCACATCATGCACCCAAATGCTACTCATTTTCCAGTCTTTCAATATCCAACCTCCTTGAAATGACCCCCCCAAATTAAAAAACTAAAACATAAACTAAGAATAAAGAAACCCACCATGTTGATGATCCCTTTGGACAATGACTTGCTCCTTTATCAACTACAGACTTCTTCCACACCCATACAATCTTAGCCGTGGAAAAATACCTTTGTAGCCCCTTCTAATATATGTTAAATAATCTCTATACTGTTTTAATTCCTAAATAAAATATAACTGCTATAGAAATATACTACATTACTTATGGGATAATATAAAAAACAATCTGAATTATGATCAGTACAGATACAATTTCCCATTAATATTTTTAACTCATTTTTGGTTGAGTACATGGGTGCATGATACATCCAGAGATATGGAAGATCAACTATACAACTACACATATGTTTCTAAACCATGAGGTCTTTGCTGATATTAGAACATCTGCTATGAAAACCATTTTCTTATCTACTTTGTGTTAACCTTCAAGTTCTGACTCAATATTTTACATCCTCCGTATCTTTTTTTTTTCTTTTCTTTCCCGAGACAGGTTTTCTCTGTATAGCCTTGGCTGTCCTGGAACTCACTCTGTAGACCAGGCTGGCCTCGAATTCAGAAATCCAACTGCCTCTGTCTCCCAAGTGCTGGGATTAAAGGCATGTGCCACCACTGCCCACCTCTGTATCTTCAATTTGTAGATTGTCTCACAAAGATTCACTTGAAGTAACAAGTGATTTCTAGACTTCAGTTTCTTAAATTTATTCCATTTATAGTGTTACTGCTTGGATATTGAACATCCTGATGAATGGTTCTTGTATTAAAAGCTTTGTTCTTAGATGGCAAATCAAGTCATTAAGAGATGATCACTCTGAACTTAATAGATGGATTAATCCCTTGATTGATTCATAATGTGAAGGTATTATTGGGAGATAGGTCCAATTAAAAGGAGTATGTCCTCTATTGCTGGTGAGATTGCAAGCTGGTACAACCACTCTGGAAATCAGACTGGCGGTTCCTCAGAAAATTGGCCTGAGGACCCAGCTATAGCATTTCTGGGCATATACCCAGAAGATGCTCCAACATTTAGAAAGGACACATGCTCTACTTTGTTCAAAGAAGCATAGCTAGAAACTGGAAAGAACCTAGAAAAATCTTTGCAATTGTGATTATTGAGTTGAACAAATGACAAAATGCTTTTTCTCTTGAAATTATAGCTAGAAAAGGTAAAAATTCTTTGTTTGGTCTAAATTTATAGGAGTCGTGTAGCTGCTTCATTTGGTTTCTGACTGGACTTAAAGGTATAAATATGCTCTGCATGTCTTGATCATAGAGTATTGGCTTATAAGTCATTGGGTATGATTAAAAATTTTTAACGTTGGCAACAGAAAGTTGGCTTTAAACTGGTAACTCAGGGTTGGAGTCATTTTAAACAACAGGTGGCATGAACCAGCCCAGGAAACCTCTAATAATACTGCTAAATTGGGATAATATGTTATGTAATTCTTATCCTAGAAACTAGACTTAAAAGGGATAAGATTTAAACAATGTCTCTTTAATGAAGCATTAAAAGTTGCATTGTCATGCATTCATATGTAAAAATTAGCAGCCAAATTTCATAATGTGACAGTAATGCTTTTGGTACTGATTTTATTATTTTTTTAATTTTTTTGCATTTTTTGCATTTTTATTGCATTATAATGAGAAAAGTTACATGATTTCAATTTATCTGAATTTGTTAACATTTAAAAACATATTTTAAATAAGTAGAATTAGATCACATTCTTGTTTCCCTTTTGTACCCCAACTCTTCCCAGAGGAGTATTATCACTTCAAAACCTACAATAATTTTTTGTCATATTCTTTAAAATTTATAAAATATTGTAACAGGACCTTTGGAAGAGCAGTCAGTACTCTTACCCGCCGAGCCATCTCACCAGCCCATAACTGGACTTTTTAATTGCACTTATTTTTAGCTAAAATGGTTACTTTCAAGGTACCATGACATTAGAAAATGATAAATTGAGTGGCTGAGGACTGCTGTGATTACTCCTACCACATACAGGGTATCCTCAGTGCTGTAAACAGTGGCTAAAAATGTAAGGCTGTGATGGGCAAGAGTGACAGTGTGTGTGATGCACATGAGTGACAGAGAAGCACTCTCAGATTGATGGTAAATGTAGGAAGTCATGCAGATTTGGGTAAAATCTCCTGTTTGAGTGGGATTTATCCCTGGGCCTTGCCCACATGAGGCAAATGTTCTGCTAATTTCATGAAAAGTGAAATGCCTTGATGTTTGCCCTGGAGGCTGCAGTTGGGAAAACTTGACAGGACAAATCTAATGGGAAGAAAAGGGGAACCAGGGAAGACAGAAGAGGTTCCAGCTAAGATGGGAGTGGTAAAGGCCAGAAAGGAAGATGATCAAGAGTACCTGACCACTAAGAGCAGAAGGAAAACACAGTGACAGTCACCATAGGTTTCATCTTTAACAATGGACCAGTTACAATGACTTAATTTTAAAGACACACATACATAAAAATTCAATTTTCAGAACTGGATATTTTTATTTTGTTCACAGATCAAAACCAGAAGCCCCTTTATTCAAACCTTTACACTGTAAACTGACCACACGAAGGGCTAGCCTGAGGTCCATGACATGCTATTATTCTACTGAAGAATAGCACTGACAGTTCACATAGTTAACTTCTTCCAGAACTCAATTCATTAATTCATGCTTTGATACATATTTTACAGGAAGAATCACTATGACAGAAGGGATTCTCACCCACTTATGGTATGTCTTACTGTGATGTAAGGATTTATGAAAGATCTACATCCTATGTAAGTTTTCTATGCTGTAAAAAGATGCTGGAGAAGTTTTAGATGTTGGTAGTAATCCATACAAAGTATTTGTCCAAGGGATCCTCTGGTTCTGCCTATTGCTCACTGTCTCATAACACTCTATTAGGTGAAAAAGAAGGATCGCCTTCAACAGTATCTAATCAAAGAAGTTATTGTGTTTGCTTTGCTCTTCTTTTAGGACGTCTGATACCCTTTTTTCTGCTTGAAAACAGGAGAGTTCAAGAAACACAAGTCTGTGAAAGGGTCCTCTCTTCTTAGCTTCGAAGAGAGTGTTGGCTCTTTATAGCTTGTGATGGTGCTACACCTGCATTTAGACAGAGGCACTGCTGGGCTGTCTTGATGCCATTTTGGAGCCAGAGAAAGCTTCTTGATTTTCACTATAGGACACTACAGGATATTGCTGACATCCTTTAGGCTACAATGAGGTGACTCTTGAGTCTCAGGTGGGATACCAGTAGGAGCTGTAGATGGCAGCACCTCCTCCATCTCTTTTTCATCTGGGTATTTAAGTCTTCTTTTAGACTGAGGCCTGGTAACTGGTCTATCTGACTCTGTGTAGTCTTGTAAGTGCTTGTAAGGAGGTAGGTAGAGGTCATCAGACTCACTCTCGGAGGTACTGCATTCAAGGGCACTCACTTCTGAGTTGCTGCTGTTGGTTTATCTATTGGAGCCATTGCTCATTTTTTGTCGGAAAGGGGTGTGGTGAACACTCTCTTTTAGATTAAAGTCGTAAGCATCACTGGAACCAATAGACCCGTTCAGTGTAGTAGGGGGTAGAGCCTGCTCATCTTTGCCGCTGTTGCCCTTACTCCTCAATAAGGATTCTGATTTGCATCTCTGGTTGGCTCTTTGCTCTGCTCTTCTTTTTTGTGCACGCTTATGCTTGCTTTCTATTTGTTCAGGTTTAGATGATAAAATGA
>JADRCD010077402.1:0-10059 GCA_019843815.1 Montemys delectorum | reverse complement strand
TGAAACAATTTGAATAAAATTATACAATGCAGTATTGGGCTCTCCCTGCTGCCCTTTAGTAATGCTAAAGGATGGGATCCTTATCCCAAGTGTTACTTGTGGGAGGCAAGTACTCTACTGGTTTGGGGGTGGTGTGCATATAAATGCATTATCTGAGGAGGCAAGAAGGGGGTATCAGATCTCCTGCACCTGGAGTTACAGACTTGTGCTAGGACCTGAACTCTTTGGTCCTCTGGTTAAGCACTACTTAAGCCTGTTCTCTAGCCTAATAGTTGGCTTGTTTGATTTGTATTTAAAGATAGGGGCTAATATTATAAGCCAGGCCATGAGCTGGTACTCATATAGCTCTAGGCTGACTTTGAAATCCTGACAATCTTCCTGTCTTAGCCTCCTGAGTGCTGTGATTACAGGCTGATGCTATGAGAGCTGAATATTCATCTTGATTGAATGAAATGTTCCTGGTGGTCACATTTTACAAGTCCCTCTCTCTGGGTGATGAGCCTGTTATTTTTTTTTAAGACTTAAAAAAAAGTGTGTGTGTGTGTGTGTGTGTGTGTGTGTGTGTGTGTGTGAAGGGGGGAGTGGGTGGGTAGATATTGGACCCTTTGAAACTGGAGTTACAGGCAGTTGTGAGCCATCTGATATGGGGTCCCCTGGAAGATTAGTAAGTACTCCTAGCTGCCTAGCCATTACTCCAGCCACAGCTCTTAGCTGGCCTTGGTGCATATGCCTGTAATTCTAGACCTCAAGTTGAAGAGAGAGGATTGAGGGTTGTAGGCCACCAGGCTACATAGTAAGACTCTGTCTTAAAAAAAAGAAAATCACATAGCTGGTAACTGATTGTTCTAGCCTTCACTGAGGGAATCAGGGCTTTTGCTATGCTTTCTGAATGTAAAGTGCTTGCTAATTTTAGCTGGAGGAAAGCAGGAATGTTCAGAAACAAATGAAGATTCTGCAGAAGAAACAAGCCCAGATCCTGTAAGAGAAAGTTCACCTTCAGAGTGAACACAGCAAGGCCATCTTGGCAAGAAGCAAACTGGAGTCTCTTTGCAGGGAACTTCAGCGTCATAATAAGACCTTAAAGGTTAGTTGATTTATTGTTTTGAAGTGATGTCACAAAAGGTCACTTTGTGTCTATTTGAAATCTGTGCCTATCTAGAGACCAGATATTACTCTGTTTCTGGTTTGCTTGGGTTGATGTGAATGAGGCAATATAATGTGAGACTGATAGAAAGAACACTGTCTTGTTTACCATGTACATGTCTAGTGCTGGAGGAAGCCAGAAGAGTATGTCAGATCTCCTGGAATTGAAGTTACTGATGGTTGGTTATGAGCCACCATCTGCTGGGTGCTGAGAACTGAACATAGGTTCTCTACAAGAATAGCAGTGCTCATAATTCCTGACCTCTCTCTCCAATCCTCTCTCCCTTCCTCCCTCCCTCCCCCACCTCTCAAAGCCATGGCTTAAAAAAACTCAAGAGTTGCCAGTTTGGGGTTTTGTTTTTTTGTTTGCAGAGCTCTAAAGTAGCTGCCATGAATGCGAAATTAGAAAATTTAGAGTCTGTGAGAAAGGAGCACTGACTGCTGAGCACTCAGGTGGATGTTGGCACTCTATCTCAGTGTTCTGTATGGGAAAAGAGAAAAGAAGTATGCATTTAAATAAGCTTTCTGGTCCCAATAAGGGGGATAAACTGTACCTTAGACATGCTGTTTCAGGGCAGTGGTGGTAGTAAACATATCATAGCAGCTTTTTTTTTCTCCCCACATGCTAGGCAAACAATTTTTTACTTGAGCTTCATCTCCAACCTTTTTTTTTTTTATTTTGGGTTGTATGTGTCCATTTGTGTGTTGGTTTTGGTAGTTAGTGTATTATGCATATGGACTTCCCTCCTCCCCAGAGCTAGGATTAAAGGCACAGCCTGCCATGCTTTACTTTTTATGTGGGTATTTATTTGAACTCACATCTTTAGGCTTGGGTAGCAGCACTTTACCAACTGAATCATTTCTCCTTCGTTTTCTTTTTTACATGAGACAGAGTTGCCCAGAGTGTTCTTTAACTCATTCTGTAAGCCCAGGCAGGCCTTGAACTTTGGATCTCCTTCTCAGCCTCCTGAGCAGCCTGGCCACAGCAGCTTCTTTGAGCGTTTTACCCATACGTCTCCTATTAACAGAAATTCTTTTGAATACTAAGGAGGAAAACATGCAGCAGGCACGAGAGGAGGAAGAGCGACGTAAAGAAGCAACAGCACATTTCCAGATAACTCTAAATGAAATCCAAGCTCAGTTGGAACAACATGACATACACAATGCCAAACTGCGACAGGAGAACATTGAACTGGGAGAGAAGTTGAAGAAGCTTATTGAGCAGTATGCACTAAGGGAAGAGGTAATATAGTACTAGATTGTTCTATACTGCTTCTCACTGTTAGTAGCAACTTCTCTGTTTACTACTATAGTAAAAGTATTATTGCAGGAAATGTTTCAGAACTTCTGTCCATGTGTAGGAGAAGTGGGTTTATTGACTAGGGAAAGAATCAAACCATTGCATAACCAGGAGGATTGAGAATCTATCTGCACGAATAAGTAATATAATTTCCAGGAGTCTTATTAAATACTAGAAGATGGCAATTCTCACAACACAGATTTTCTTATCTTGACTAATAACGACTAAATATTTGGCCCCAGAATACCCTGCATCTCAAACATTTGTGATTATACAGTATCTATAGCCATTTCATTATATCTATGTTTCAGGGTTTGGTTTGGTTTAGTTTAGTTTGTTTGTTTGTTTTGTCATTCAGATTAGGTTTTGCTTATCACCATGGGTGGCTTCCAACTTATGGGCTCAAATAGATCCTCATGTTTTAACCTCCCAGGTAGCTGACCACAGGCATGTGTAAAATATGCCCAGCTTTACATTTAAAAAATGAATTTCCTTTTTACCTAGGTTTTTGGTTAATTGTGCTATTAGTTAAATCCACAGCCTTGACAATACTCTGAGGGCTTCCTGCTACTGAGCTATCTTCAACCCTATTTTTTTATTTATCTTTTAGTGCTGAAATCAATCCAAGGAACCTTGTGTATGCTACATATGTTTTATCATTTATTTTATACCCCAGGCCTCTGTCTTTTGTGAGTCTTTTTTGTTTGTTTTTGTTGTTTTGCAGGGGTAGGGAGTATTTTGAGACAGGATTTCTGTGTGTAGCCTGGTTGTCCTAGAACTCAGTCTGTAGACCAGGCTGGCTTCAGACTCAGATCTGCCTGCCTCTGCCTCCCGAGTGCTGGGATAAAAGGCGTGTACCACCACACCTGGCCTTTTCTGAGTTTTGTTATTGTATGATCTTTATCTGTGGCCCAGGCTGACTTGAAACTCACTGTATTCCAGCTGGCCTGGAACTCATGGCAGATGTAGTCTTTGCTTCCTGAGTTCTAAGATTTCAGGTGTTTTGTTTTGTTTTTTTCCAGACAGTGTCTCACTATAGCCTTGAACTTTTTTTTTATGTTTTTCAAGTCTATTTTAAATTATATGTATATATGTTTGTCTTTGTCTGGGTATGGATTTGCACGTGAGTGCACTGGCTACAGTGGCCCGAAGAGGATATTAGATCCCTTGCAACTGAAATTACAGGTGACTGAGAGATGCCAAAGGTGGGTGCTGGGAACCAAGCTCAGAACAGTACTTGCATTTAATTGCTAAGCCATGTCCATAACTCCTGTCTTGAACTCATTGAAAAAAATGTAAATTATCTTATGTGTATGGATGTTCTGTTCACATGTGTCTGTACACATGTGCCTGGTGCCCAAGGAGGCTAGAAGGGTGTCAAATCCCCTGAAAACTGGAGTCAACACATGGTTGCAAGCTACCATGTGAGTGCTGGAATTCAACCCAGATTCTCTGGAAGAGCAGCCAGTGATCTTAACCACTGAGCAATCTCTCAAGCCCCATTTATAGATATTTAGTGTATAAATCAAAGTTCTTTTTGACCGTATTATTTGACCATAAATCTAATCACTGCTAGAATGTATTTGCTTTTCTTTTAAAATTTTATGTGTGGGTGCTCCAAGAGGTCAGAAGAGGATATTGGAGTCCATGGAACTGGAATTACATGCAGTTGTGAGCTGCCCATTGTTGGGTCCTCTGCAAGAGCAACAAGAAGAGCAGCAAGAGCTCTTAACCATTCCTATTTTTCTGTTATTAATAACAAAATTTCTGAAGAACTAAATAAAGCCTATTTGTTTTACTAGTTTATGTCTCATTTCCAAAATATAAGATTTCTTTGTCCTGTTTTACTATTGACGAACTTATTATTTTGTGGTTTTGTTGTCATACAGGATAAAATTATTAAATTATTAAAGCCCTGATTTTCTTTCTTTTTGGTTTTGTCTGTAATCCTGGCTGTCCTGAAGCTCACCATGTAGTCTAGGCTGGACTTGAGTTTACAAAGATATTCCTACTGGGATTCAGGCATGGGCATAGCCCTAATTTTCTTTTCTTTTTTTCAGTTTCATGTGTATTAGTGTTTGCCTGCATGTGTGTCTGTGTGAGGGTGTCAGAGCATCTGGAACTGGAGTTATAGACAGTTGTGAGCTGCCACGTGGGTACTGGGAATTGAACATGGGTCCTCTGGGAGAGCAGCCATGTGCCCTTAAATGCTGAGCCATCTGTCTAGCCCTCCCCCCATTTTCTTATGATTCTTTTAGTTTTATGAATAGGTTGTCTGCTTCCTCATAGATGTAGAAAATTATAAAAACCTGTTTGAATCCTGTTATTTGTGATTAATACCATGGCATGTTCATTTAAGTGAAGAAATCATCTGTCATTTTCCTAGTACCTAGACTACCTCATCGCCCATTAGTATTCTCTATCACATATCATACTGTAACTGGAAGAACCCTAATTCTCTAGCTCCAAGAAGACTTGCATGTTTTGATGGCATTAGTGTATATAGCTAGCCACTTACTAGTTCTTGGAAATGCAAGCTTTTGCCAAATGTCTGTATAGTACCAAGCACCATATGTGGTTCAACTACTCATAGCTCAGCAAATCTGGATATGATTATATCAGATACGGCATTGAGATTTAGCAGGACAGAAATTTGCCTAGTGTCACACATTAGCTTGGCTTTGACTCGTATCATTTAAGTTGCCAGATGCTGCCTTCAACTGACAAATTTAGAAAATTTTAATGGGTAGGAAAAAAAGGAATGGAAAGAAAAAGCACTGTGTATGTACAGATCTATTAGTTTGAACTCTTCTTTGTCTCGTGATGCCTAGCTCTAACAGGGCTGACTCTTGTAGGTGATGTCAAACACTACTTTAGGTACAGAGACAGAAAGACCTAATATTCTTAGCTGTGTGCTATGAATGGAAAAGCAGGGTAAGCAGAATGTTGTAACATCTTATATTTCCTCCCCCATTGTGTTCCTGTCTTCATGAAGTGATGGAAGGAATTCTTTTTCCATAGCATATTGATAAAGTATTCAAACACAAGGAATTGCAACAACAGCTTGTGGATGCCAAACTTCAGCAAACAACACAGCTGATAAAAGAAGCTGATGAAAAACATCAGAGAGAGAGAGAGTTTGTAAGTTCTGTTCCTTAAGAAAAAAAAAAAAAGGAAAAGGTATTGCCAGTATTTTAACTAAAACCTTCCATGTCACTCCTGGGGTATGAGAGAAAAGCACTAGAAGGCTTTTGGCTATTTATTTCTGTTAACAGATCCACATGCCTATGCTAGGATTAATAAGGCAACCATTGCCATACATTGCCCTTGTTTTGTTTTTGAAAAGTCGACACTAGGGAAATGATTTATTGTCGTTGGTGTAATTTTAATTTTACTGAGTCAGGGTCTCCAACAAGGACATACCCCCTTTATTTTATTTTTGTTGAGTCAGGGTCTCATATTGTAGCCCTGGCTGGAGGATGACCTTGAACTTCTTGAACCACCATATCAAATTTAGGAAGTCCTGAGGATTGAACCCAGGACTTCCTGCCTATAAAGCAAGCACGTCTGCAGTCTTCTACCCATTTTGTTTTGTTTGTTCTCTAAACTTTACTGCTTTCCTCCATAACCTATCACTCCATCTTATCTTGTTCCTTAGGTAGTAGAGGTTTCTTAGCCATGTTTGAGGTACTTAGGTATGTTTTCTGCTAATACCAGACATGTGATTATTTTCACCCAAAGCCACCCAAACACCATCTTTAAAACCTCAATTTTAGAACTTGTTTTAGGCCTCCACTATACCTTTTTCTGCTTCCTAATGATGGAAGGTGTGTGTAAATTGTAACTGGTGGAAAGAAGGGATTCTTGCTAAAATAGTGAGCTGAAGGATGTGGAGTAACTATGGTATTTGACATTATGTTCATATTTGTAATTGCTATTAGCACTTTTGCAAGGATGTTTCTGTTTTTTAGTTATTAAAAGAAGCAACAGAATCCAGGCACAAATATGAACAAATGAAACAGCAAGAAGTACAACTAAAACAGCAGGTAACTTGATAGCTGGGGATAGCAGAATTTGTAAGAAAAATGACTCATTTAATACATACCTGGAAACTCCTCTAATGTGGATTTGCCTCTTCCCATCAAGAGCTAACATAGTGCTAAGGGAGCAGTCTTGATTATGTCTTAGAACTGTCCTTTCATTTAGGGTAACCATCCAAATTTGAGTGTCCCTGGTTTTTTAGTACTAAAAGACCTTTCTTAGTAGTAGTAGCAGCTCCCACTCTCAAATCTCAACCAACCTGGGAGAATGGTTAGTTATCCATCTTTAATGGTTCTCATTTTCAAGGTCCCAGGTACTTCTGGCCTGTCTCCATACCCTTTTACCCCATCTTATCTTGTTCCTCAGGAAGTAGAGAAGATTTCTCAGCCATGTTTAAGGTACTTAGCTATGTTTCCTATTATTAGATGTGATTATTTTCACCCAAAACACCATCCATAAAACCTGGTTTGTAAATTGTTTTAGGCCTCTACTGTACCTTTTCCTACTTAAGCAGTAAAATAATAAAGTATTCAACCATGTCTACTTCCTATGATGGAAGCTGTGTGTAAATGGTAACTAGGTCTGACAAGTATATTCTGTTCCAGTATATTTTAAAGTGTCTTACCTCATATCCCACATTAAGGGAAAACAGGCAAGTTTCCATATTTAAAGAATGTTACAGCTTCACATACCTTAACCTAGTTATACTTTTGTGCTAATTTGTCACCTAAGCTGTTTTAATGCGGCTTGTAATCATAGTTCCACTTGAATGCAGTTTTGTGAAATACTTTCAGCCAAGGCTTTCCCTCCCTTTTCATTCCACACTGGGCAGGTTTTCTGGTACAACCTATTTAGAATATGTATAGTGGGTTGGAGAGATGGCTCAGGGTTAAGAGCACTGAGTGCTCTTCCGAAGGTCCTGAATTCAAATCCCTGCAACCTCATGGTGCCTCACACCCATCCGTAATGAGATCTGACAGCCTCTTGTGTGTCTGAAGACAGCTACAGTGTACTTAACATATAATAATAAATAAATCTTTAAAATAATAGAATATGTGTAGTGTGTGCCATCCATCTCCTTAATCGAAGAGAAGGTACAAGAAAGATTCTCTGTCTTAGTAGGTGAAATTAAGTGCTTTTTAGCTAGCTAGGTTCTATCTAAAGTATAAGTCTTTTAAAAATACAACCCTAAATACACTAATGTGTTAAACCTGGCATGAATCTTTGTAAGTGCCGCTTATGGATACTGGGGGGGGGGGGGGGGAGGGGGGGGCATTTTACTGTTTTGATGATACTAACTTCCTACAAAGGTAGCCTTAAGAGTACAAATTTTAACAGGTGTTTATCAGAAGTCTCTGGAACTTTCACAGTAGGTTATGATCATTGCCAGAAGGCTATTAGAAAATTCAAATCCATTACCTGTCAACCCTATACATTCAGTTGTCCAAGTAAATTGAGACGAGACTCATGTGGATAAGGTACAAAATCTGTATCTCAGTGGCCTTCTGCAGGTGCTGTCTGGGACCAATGCTATCGTACTATTTCCTTTGCTGTCATTACCATCATTTTCAAGAGTTGATTTCATTTGTTTTGTGCTATTTCATCGTAGTTGCCAATATGCTTATCTTATTGGTGTGCCTTGATCCTTGGGGATAGTTGGCATCTATCTATTCACTACTGTTGGCTAGCACTGAACTCTGATACGGCCTTTACATGGATGTCCCATGTTCAGTTAGAGCAGACCTCGATGAAGCTACTGGAGTATCTTATTATGAGTGCAAAAGTGCTCTTTGAGTACCACCATTGCCTGACTTCACACCATCAACCTTGCTTTTGCTCAATCCTGCATTCTGTTGCAGTTTGTTCTTTTGCTCCACTTTTCTGCAGGTAGTGCTTGTTGCCTATCTTCCACTGATTACTTGTAGCCTGATGAACTGTCTGCGATGGCTTCCCCCACAGCAGCACCTGCTTCAAGTGCTTCCCATGTGACACCTACCCAGGAACTGTGGGTGGGTGGGCCATCTTCCATGATATTCTACCCCAGCCTCCCACATTTTATTTGATGTTTCCTATAATATTCCTACATATCACTGATTAAGTGGTTTCTTGTTATCTGATGAATTGTATTCCTCCCCCTTTATTTGGCTCATTACTGGGGTTTAAGCAAACATTCTGCTGCTAAACTGTAGATCTAGACAACCTCTCTACTTACAATTAAAATTTTTACATGTAAGTGCTTTGCCTGTCTGCACGTATGTGCCTGTTGCAGAGATCAGGAGGAGGAATTACAGATAGTTGTGAGCCTCCATTCAGGCTCTGGGAATCAAAACCCAGTTCCTCTGTAAGAACAGCAAGCACTCTTTCCAGTTTGCCCTTGTTTATATTTTGTGTTTTGGAGAAAAAAATCCTCTGAACTTGTTTCCATTTCTAAAGGGTACCCTCCAGGAACTTAAAGCTTTTCCTTTCTTTTCTCAGTCTTCTCTCCTTGGATGCTTTCTCTATGGGTGGAGTGTGTGTGTGTTTTTTTTTTTATATTGTTATTTTTAAATTCGTCTTGAATACAAATTCCTTTAAGTTAAAAGAAAAACTGCCGTTTCCTAGTTTTTGTTCTTTGAGTATCTCACTGTCACCAACTACCTCCATGCCTTTACTCAGAAGATAATCCTTAAGAGTAAGCTAAGAGCTAGTCTTTTACAGTTTTCAAGTGTAAGTAGGGGTCAGAGTCAAAGCATTAGCAGGTATGTGAAATTTCAAACTACCATGTCCATTGAATTTTAATTAAGTTATAATTAGTACTGTTTTGCATTATATTAACAGCAATAAGCTTCCCAAGTACTAGATCTCTGTGAGTTATTAGCACTTTAGCAACCACATTTTACCCTCGTCATGTAGAGTTTGAATTGTTTACCTACGACTCAGAATAACTGACTTTCTATTTTGTTCTGTAGCTTTCTCTTTATATGGATAAATTTGAAGAATTCCAGACTACTATGGCAAAAAGCAATGAACTTTTTACAACCTTCAGGCAGGAAATGGAAAAGGTATTTATATATTTTAGTAGACTGAAATATAAAAAGGAGCTTATGAGTTCTTTATTACTACTTGGGTGAGTTTATGTTGTTAATGAGACTGTCTTTTTATGTATCTTTCCAAATATAGGGCTCTATTTGGTCACTTTATTCCTTAATGTGTGCACTTTTAGGATTCTGCTTTAGTTACTGTAAATTTTTATTTTTAGAAATATGCTTTTTAAATTACTTTACAGGCTTCCATTCCTTTCACAAAATCCTTTTCTTGCCTGCATTAAAAAAAAAAAAAAAACAGATCTTGGGTACTAGAGAGATGGCTCAGTAGTTAAGAGCACTGACTGCTCTTCCAGAGGTCCCAAGTTCAATTCTCAGCAACCACATGGTGGCTCACAACAATCTGTATGGGATCTGATGCCCTCTTCTGGTGTATCTGAAAACAGTGACTATATATAAAATCTTTAAAAAGAAACAGACTTTGTTGTCCAGCCTTGAACATCTGATACTCTACAAGATTGCACCACTGTACTTACTCCCCGTCCCCCCCCC
>JADRCD010077400.1:0-10507 GCA_019843815.1 Montemys delectorum | reverse complement strand
AGAGAGAGAGGGAGAGAGAGAAAGAGAGAGAGAGAGAGAGAGAGAGATGGAGGGCGAGGATTGGGTATAGTATTAGGATTGTGCTAAGAGAGTGGAGAAGTCTATCTAGAGATCTGGTGACCAGTGTGGCCTCTGGTCCAGCAGTGAAACTCCACCTCAGTTGGGGACTGGGATGTGTCAGTGAGGATGGGAGGATGATCAGATGAACAGTGACATACTTCTTTCAACAAGGCCAAACCCACTCCAGCAATGCCACACGTCTTAATAGTGCCACTCCCTATGGGCCAAGCATTCAAACACTAGTCTATGGGAGCCATACTTATTCAAACAACCACAGGGATAGTGTCAAAGAGTTGGGACCAAGAGAGTAGAGTAGGTCTATTGGCTGGCAGCCTACCTGGTCTTCTGGCTACATGTTGTGTGGTTGGACTGTGGGTATGTCCAGTGGTCAGGCAGGGAGTATCTCCCTGAGGTGGAGGCTGTGGCATAGTGATGAGGAGGGAAGGGACAGCAAGGAATTAAGCTAGAGAGTAGGAAGTGTCCACTGGTGGGAAGCCTACGTGGACTTCTGGCAGGTGTGATCTGTACATGGGCTGGAGATGTCTGACCTAGGGAACCATGTCCGAGAGGACTGTGGGGTGGCTGGCCTACCTGGACTTCTGGCAAGTGTGACCTGTCATTCAGGGGATGTCTGCACAAGAGAGTTGAGTGAGTAAGGAATTTTTTTGATTACTTGTAACTTTCCTTGTATCGTCTAAATCTGGATATAAAATAAAATTAAGTAGAAAGATGTGAGGTCATTTCAAATTTATTTTCTCTTTTGATATATATGTATTTATTTACTCCTTCTTTTAGAGTTTCATACAACGTGTTTTGTTCATATTACCTTGCCAAATTCTTCCTATATCCACCCTCTTCCATACCCATCCAACTTTGTGTACTTTTCTTTTAACTCATCATGTTCAATTTCTGTCCAGATATTTTTGGCTATGTGATCTTACGTAATGATATGATTTACTGATGAGGGATACGCTCACCTAATAATTACCAATAGATCTATGGCCAACCCCCATCTCCATGATGGAATTTGTTTTGGATTGGGCTTGTATATACGTTAAGTTATTGATACCATAGTTCACATTATTTTGTATTATGATTACATTAACAATTCATGAACTCTATTAAGTTCATGGGCAATTTTATGTGATTTGTATACCACATTATAGAATCAGAATAGTCTCCATTTGTGTACATGTTTACTATTATCAGTGAGTTTTAAATTTTCATATGCTTCTGTGTTTATATATAGAGTTTCAATTCAATTTAAATTCATTTTATTTTATTTTATTCATTCTATAACATTTAAAAAATATGTCTAGAGGCAAGAATTAATTCCTTTATCTTTTACTCATATACAGCTATCTTTTAGCTCTATTTCATTTTTTGCATTGCTAGGAATGTAGAGTGGTATACTGAAGTAAGTGAAGTGCTGTGAAGTTAAATGCAAATATCACATCTCTCTTTCGAAGAGGATTCTAATTGCCTATTTTCAATCTGATGAAAGACTTTTCACTATTTGTTTTTAGGACATGCCACTGAAATGACCTTAATTTACTCACATTATTTCTGCCATCACTTTCCTTTCTTCAAACCCTCCCATATGCTGTTCTTTACTTTCTTTCAAATGCATGGCCTCTTCTTTCTTTTCTTTTCTTTTTAAATTTAAAATATATTCTTCTTTCATATAATACATCCACACCACAGTTTCCCCTCTTTTTACTCCTTCCAGTACTGCCACCTCCTTTCTCCTTCAGACCCACTCTTTTATCATTAACTGTTTTTACACATAGAAATAGTATTTCCTAGGGAAGAGCACACCAATTGGTTATCCAATGCGAAATGCCCAGCCCCCAAAACACACACACACACACACACACACACACACACGCATGCACACACACACACACACACACACACAACATTATACAGACTACAGACTGAGCAGGTTTTATTTACGTATTTAGGAATATCCACCTTTACTCCCTTCTTCATGTAGGAGAACTCTTGGCGCTATTCAGTTATTCAGTTATTCTTAGAGTCAAGTTTTTGCTGATGGCCCTTAATTCCTTTAATGTGGACTGCAGACACTTGATTTATGTTTCATTTCTCTCCTGTTCCTTTGAGGAGAAATAATAGGATTATCCCCAGATTCTCTTGCTCCTGCAGCACCATGTAGGCTAGAGAGGTCTGATGTCTCATTTCCCTAGGGTAGTAAATTGGAACTCTGGGAGAATTTGTGTCATCTCTTCCATCATTTTTTTTCTTTTTCTGAACTCTCAAGATTGCAAACCTATTTGAAATCTTTCAAGGCTATGCAGGATACTGAAAGCCTCTACTCCTTGTCATTATTTGTATTTGTCCTCAGGTAGTTTAATTATGCTTGGTACATCAGCATTCTGAGTGAGGTGCAACAGAAATATGTAGATCTTTTCTAAATTTTTCTAAGTGACTGGAGATACCAGATTTATCTTTTAGTTAGTGTTTTTCATGAATTGACATAGAACATTCCACCTTCAGACCCTCAGTCATTCAAGGAAAAACACTTGACATTACTCATGTCTATTTTTTCCACCTACCATTCTATATCAAACTATCCACTAAATGTTAATAATCAATTTTCCCCAGTATTTTTGCTTTCCATTTCCACTCCCCAAGACTATTCTTAAAGTCTCTAGAGTTTGTGGTTTACTTCTTCAGTTTCTACTGAAGATACTATGCTAAGTCTCCAATCATCACAATATCTACTATGCTCATTGATAACATACATATCCCAAGTACATGCTGTGTGGGACTGTTTGTTAAGAGCTCCATGAGTATCACTTTAGTTCCCATAATGAAACAATAAGCTAGATATTACAGTGATTCCCTTTTGTTTGATACAGATATGAGAAAATAATTACCAAAGTGATTAACCCAGAATAAATTATCATGTAAGTGGCAAAGCTAGAATGAATTACAACAGCCTTGTTAACAATACTATTTATTCTTCTATAATACATTATATCCAACCACAGTTTTCCTTCCTTCCAGCTCTCCCAGTTGCCCCAACAAATCTCTCCCCCAGATCCAATTCTCCTCCATTTGCCTTCAGATAAAACATTAAAGTCATCCATATCACATCTAACTTTAAAATTACTTGGTCTTTTATATTGATTTCAGAATAATGTTCAAATTAATTAACATCACTCAAATATACCTCAATTCCCAATTTTCATCCTCATCTCTTGGTGATTTCTCACAGGGACCCAATAAGTTTCAGTGGTACTAAATATTTTTTTTTAAAAAATAGAACAATAGTGATAAAAAAAAAACCCTGCATGGTATTGGGACAGTGACAGGCAGGTGGATCAATGGAATAGAATTGAAGACCCAGAAATGAACCCACACATGTATGGTCACTTGATCTCTGACAAAGGAGCTAAAACCATCCAGTGAGGGGAAAAAAACCCACCATTTTTAACAAATGGTGCTGGCTTAACTGGCAGTTAGCATGTAGAAAAATGCAAATCGATCCATTCCCATCTCCATATGCAAAGCTCAAGTCCAAGTGGATCAAGAACCTCTACATA
The DNA here is from genome assembly GCA_019843815.1 of Montemys delectorum. Classification (NCBI taxonomy): domain Eukaryota; kingdom Metazoa; phylum Chordata; class Mammalia; order Rodentia; family Muridae; genus Montemys; species Montemys delectorum. Next base: position 6,878 of record JADRCD010077400.1, on the reverse strand, counting down.
AAACCGGATACAGTGAAACTTATAGAAAAGAAAGTAGGGAAAAGCCTCAAGCACATGGGCACAGGGGAAAATTTCCTGACCAGAACACTAATAACTTATGCTCTAAGATCAAGAATTGACAAATGGGATCTCATAAAATTGCAAAGCTTCTGTAAGGCAAAGGACACGTCAATAGGACAAAACAACAACCAACAAATTGGGAAAAGATCTTTACCAACCCTATATCTGATAGAGGGCTAATATCCAATATATACAAAGAACTCAAGAAGTTAGACTCCAGAGAATCAAATAACTCTATTAAAAATGAGGTACAGAGCTAAACAAAGAATTCTCAACTGGGGAATACCGAATGGCTGAGAAGCACCTAAAAAAAAAAAAATGTTCAACATCCTTAATCATCAGGGAAATGCAAATCAAAACAAACCTGAGATTTCACCTCACACCAGTCAGAATGGCTAAGGTCAAAAACTCAAGTGATAGCTGATGGAGAAAGAGGAACACTCCTTCATTCCTGGTGGGACTGCAAGCTGGTACAACCACTCTGGAAATCAGTTTGATGGTTCCTCAGGATATTGGACATAGCACTACCAGAGGACCCAGGTATACCACTCCTGGGCATATACCCAGAAGATGCTCCAACATGTAATAAGGACACATGCTCCACTATGTTCATAGCAGCCTTATTTATAATAGCCAGAAACTGGAAACAACCCAGATGTCCTCAACAGAGGAATGGATACAGAAAATGTGGTACATTAACACAATGGAGTACTACTCAGCTATTAAAAACAATGAATTTTTTGAAATTCTTTTGGAAATGGATGGACCTGGAGAATATCATCCTGAGTGAGGTAACCCAATCACAAAAGAACACACATGGTATGCACCCACTAATAAATGGCTATTAGTCTAGAAGCTCAGAATACCCAAAATACAATCCATAAAGCACAAGAAACTAAAGAAGGAAGACCAAAGTGTGGATACTTTGTTCCTTTTTAGAAGGGAGAACAAAATATCTGTGGAAGGAGTTGCAGTGATAAACTATGGAGCAGAGAACGAAGGATGGACAATCCAGAGACTGTGCCATCTGGGAATTCTTCCCATATTCAGTCACCAAACCCAGACACTATTGTGGATGCCAGCATGTGCTGACTGACAGGAGCCTGATATAGCTGTCTCCTGAGAGGCTCTGATAACCCAAGTAATACAGAAGTAGAGGCTCATAGCCATCCATTGAACTGAGTCCATGGTCCCCAATGAAGGAGCTAGAGAAAGGACCCAAGGAGCTGAAGGGTTTGCAGCCCCTTAGGACAAACAACAATATGAACTAACTAGTACCCTCAGAGTTCCCAGGGACTCAACCACCAACCAAAGAGTATACATGGTGGGGGCTCATGGCTCCAGCTGCATATGTAGCAGAGGATGGCCTAATTTGTCATCAATGGGAGGAAAGGCCATTGGTCCTGTGAAGGTTCTATGCCTCAGTGTAGAGAAATGCCAGGGCCAGGAAGCAGGGAGAAGGGGGAGGGAACAGGATATTTTTTTTTTCAGAGGGGAAACTGGGAAAGAAGATATCATTTGAAATGTAAATAAAGAAAATATCTAATAAAAAATCAAATTATCATTTTCTCACAAAACTTTAGGATTTTGTACCATCATTTTATTTGGTAAAACGTCCTCAGTTCCCATATTCCTATCTCAATTCTCCCATGACTAAATTCTACTTATTTTTGGATATCTCACTTATATATTACTTTTTTTTTCTTTTTCAAACCTGGGCAAGGACGACATGGGACCCCGCACCTGGCATGGGAAAGCCTACTGAAAGCAGGCAAGCCAGGCATGCGGGCCAAGCCCCATGGTCGCTCAGAGGGGGCTCTAGACATCCCCCCACTCCGAGACTACAGTCTCGGGAGCAGTGGTGGCGGGAGGCGTCGTTGAGTCTGAGGGAGCTGGGCAAGCAGGGACCAGGAAGCCCTTCCAAATGACCTATGAGCTTCCCTATGGGTCTAGTTGCCCCCAACCCTAGGGGGCAGAAGGGTAACCAAAAATATAGTTTTCTGATTGCCCTCCATAGTCCTGCAACAGTATTAGTTTACATGTTCCACAGATTCATTTCCTAGTGCTTTCAGAATTTGTACATAACAGAATTCAACATATTATGTTAAAATAACTTGTTTATGAAGTCATTTCACATGAACTCTTTTTAAAAATTATATCATTTATTTACATTATAAATGTTGTTGCCCCCTTCTTGGTTCCCCCATCCTGGAGCTCTTCAACCCCTCCTCCTTCCCCTTGACTCTGAGAGGGTGTTACCCCAGCTACCTCTCAACCCCTCATGCATCCTACCCACCTCCACCTCATCCAACCCCGACCATATTCCCCTTTCCTGGGGTATCTAGCCTGTAAAGGATTACGTGCATCCACTCCCTACTGAGGTCAGACAAGGCAGTCCTTTGATACACATGTCCTGGGGGTCACAGACCAGCTATATATGCTCTATGGTTAGTGGCTTAGTCTCTGGGAGCTTCCAGCGGTTTGGGTTAGCTGACATTGTTGGTCTTCCTGTGGGGTTGCATCCCCTTAAGTTCTTTTAATACTTCCCCCAACTCTTTAGTCTAACGTTTGCTGCAAGTATCTGCATCTGTCTCAAGTCAGCCACTAGTAGAGTCTCTCAGAGGACAGCCATGCTAGGCTCCTTTCTCCAAGCACAACATAGCATAATAATAGTGTTAGGGTTTAGTGCTCTCTTATGGGATGAATCCCAAGTCGGGTCATTCACTAAATGGCCTTTCCTTCAATCTCTGCTCCTTTTTTGTCCCTATATTTCTTTTAGACAGGAACAATTATGGGTCAGAATTTTTTGAAGGTGGCTTGGTGACCCAATCCCTTTACTGGAGGCCCTGTTTACCTACTGGAGCTATTCTCTTTGGGTTCTATCTCACCACTGTTGGGTATTTTCCCATTGAGTCCTGGGAGCCTCTCATGTCCTAGAATTCTGAGAATTTCTAAATGTTCCTTCCTGCACCCCACACCCAGAAGCTGCGTAATTCTATTCATTTTCATGGCCCTTTGGACTTCTCTAAGGACTCTTCTGATACCTGATCTTGCCCTCTGTTTCCCCTGCCTCTCCACTTACCCACCAAGGTCTCCCTCCCTCTGTTTCGGGAAGAGGTCAAGGTACCACTATTTGTGGATGATAGTATAGTATATATAAGTGACCTCAAAAATTCTACCAGAAAACTCTTACAGCAAAGTGTCTGGATATAAAATTAACTCAAACAAATCAGCAGCCTTCCTTTATTCAAAGGATAATGGGCTGAGAAAGAAATTAGAGAAACAACATCCTTTGAAATAGCCACAAATAATAGCAAATATCTTTATGTAGATCTATCCAAACAAGTGAGAGATCTGTATGACAAGAACTTCAAGTCCATGAAGAAATAAATTGGAATTCCTCAGAAGATGGAAAGATCTCCCATGTTCAGGGATTGATAGGATTAACTTAGTAAACATGGCCATCTTACCAAAAGTAATCTACAGACTCAATGCAATCCCCATCAAAATTCCAACTCAATTCTTCACAGACATGGAAAGAGCAATTTGCAAATTCATCTGGAATAATAAAAAACCTAGGATAGCGAAAACTATTCTCAACAATAAAGGAACCTGTGGTGGAATCACCATCCCTGAACTTAAGCTGTACTACAGAACAATAGTGATAAAAATTGTCCAGCATTAGTACAAAGACAGACAGGTTGATCAATGGAATAGAATTGAAGACCCAGAAATAAACCCATGCACTATGGACAGTTTATCTTTAATAAAGAAGTCAAAAACATACAATGGAAAAAATAAAGGATCGTCAACAAATGGTCTGACAGTCTACATATGGAAGAATGCAAATTGACCCATATTTATCACTTTGAATAAAGTTCAAGTCCAAGTGAATCAAGTACCTCAACATAAAACCAAATACACTGAATCTAATAGAAGAGAAAGTAGGAAATAGCCTCTAATGCATTGGCACAGGGAAATTTTTCTTAAACAGTATACCAGTGGCTCAGACTTTTAGATCAGCAATTGACAAATGGGACCCCATGAAACTGAAAAGCTTCTGCAAGGCAAAATACACTGTCAATGGGACAAAATAGCTATCTACAGATTGGGAAAAGGTCACCACTAACCCTACATCTGAGAGAGGGCTAATATCCAAAATATATAAAGAACTCAAGAAGTTAAGCTCCAAAAACCCAAAACAGACAAACAAATAAACAAAAACAAATAACCCAATTAAAAATGGGGTATAGAACTAATTAGAGAATTTTCAACTAAGGAATCTCTAATGTCCAAGAAACTCTTAAACAAATGTTCAAGGTCATTAGTAATCAGGGAATTGCAAATCAAAAAGACCCTGAGATTCCACCTCACACCAGTCAGAATGGCTAAGATAAAAAACTCAAGAGACAGCACATCCTGGCAAGGATGTAGAGAAAGAGGACCACTTTTCCATTGGTGGTGGAATTGTAAACTAGTACAATCACACTAAAAATCAATCTGGCGGTTCCTCAGAAAATTGGAAATAGTTCTACCTGAAGACCCAGCCATAGAGCTTCTGGGCATATACCCAAAAGAAGCCCCACCGTACCACAAGGACACATGATCAACTATGTTCAAAGCAGCCTTATTCATAATAGCCAGAGACTGGAACAACCCAGATGTCCTTCAACCAAAAACTGAATTCAGAAAATGTGGTTTATTTACGTAATGAGATACTCTTCATCTGTTAAAAACAAGGACAATTCATGAACTCTTAAACCTTAGATTTTGCTTTCATACTTACAACTCCTATATTGAGTGCCTAAATGAATGAATGAGAAATGAAATTTCAAACAACTAGTGTATTTTGTATCTATAGCTACTGTTTTTACTTCTGTTAGCATCAATAGGAGTAAAAATCATCCCTTGTCCATAGTATAGAGTATTGTTTGAACAGAAAGGATGATGTATAGCATGAACCAAGATTTCCAGGCTGCACAGCTTGAATAAGCTTGAAATTTATTGATCTGAGGTGAGGAGACTCTCCCAATGATAATATTCCTACAAGTTCTGCAGGGAGTGATAAAAGTGCAGTTTTTGTGAGTTGTCATGGAGACAGGGCTAGGTATTTTGTTTTTGCAGACCTTTGTATCATCCATGTACCTGTAACTAAGTCCAATAAACTCATGGATTCACCAAGTTAACACTTTGATAAAGTTGATATTATAATGTGTGGTGGATCCTATATCTAGAGTAGTAAATGATTGTTTATGTGCCTCCAGAAAAAGTCACACAAGTATTACTTCCTATAACCTTTGTCCAATAAATATCTCTTGATGTTGACTTCAAAAAATAATGATGTATAGCCATAACATGCATAAATTCTTATTCAGAGTCAGTAGGTCCTATAAATATCACTTGAATGATTTATGACTTGCCCTCTACATTATATATTTATTCTGACCCACTGTATTTCATTTGTTATTGGAGTCACGTACAAATGTCTAATTGTCAAGAGTCAGACTGTTTCTTTGGGAGCAGACCTTGTGATGATTTAAAAAGTCTAACCACCAAGAGTTACAGGTAAAGCTTTAAAAGTATACATGATGTTCTTCATCCCAAGAGAAACTACTGCTTTTAAGCCTCCTCTATGATCTAAAGAAATATAAAAATTACTTGTTGATTTTCTTGCCTTTTGTATCCTGTGTTTTCCATATCTCTTGGGAAAGTATTCCCTTTTAAATCTCCCACAGTATTTACTGCATTATTATTTTTAACCTTTCCTGTGAGTTTTAGAATCTAGTTTTTAAGTCCATCCAAGTGTTTCTTTTTATTTCTTCTTCAAAATTGACCTCCAAGCTCACTTTCTAAATTCTGGCTCAAAAAAAAAAAAATCAATTGTATACACAGAGAATTGGGAACATGTGAATTTAACAACACTTCATGGAGGAAAACAACCTGAGGGTTGAGGAGAGTGTGATCTCAAAATGAATCAGAAGTGACGTATATACTTAGAAAAGAGAGCTAATGCAATCTTGGTCTGCATTAGCAGAAGTAATAGTGTTTAGCCTTTCGGCAGTAATTGTCCTATTGCACTTTGTGCTATGGTTTAGGCCAATATTAGGAGGAGGACTATTGATAAATTAAAACATGCCCAGAGGATGGCAAGTCAAAAAGTATGGGATATGAAAATACTACCACACAAAAATATCTGGATTTTCAAGTATTAAGATTAAATTTAGTTTTGAAAGTCCTGAGTTTCTCTGACAAATAGGGAATATGATGAGCATCATATGAAAATAACTTCATTAGTTTTTACAGCTTCAGACAGTTTGTATCAACCCAGGTAAGTTATGTGTAGAGAACAAATTTCACTTCAAAACTTTGGCCTCTCATCAAGACCTAGTTTGGATAATGTTTATAAATGATGATTTTGCTGGCTGATGTTGAAAGAATTCTAGAGTAGTCATGAAAATGTACCTTGGCACTAGTACCCTCATGACATTTTTGTAATGATCTTATAAAACTCATTGCTTTTCTGTACTTTTGTTTTCTTATTTACAATATCTTCTTTTCCAGGTTCCCATCCAAAGGGGAAAAAAAAGAAAAATGAAATAAAATGAGAAAAAAATAAAATAAAAAAACCAAAAACTAAAACAATCCCCTGTTCCCTTCCCCCTTCCCCTGCTCACCATCCCAACCACTCCTGCTTACTGGCCCAGGCATTCCTTTACACTGGGGCGTAGAACCTTCACAGGGCCAAGGTCCTCTCTGTTTGATGACTGGAAAGGCCATCTTCTGCTATATGCATGCTGCTGGAGCCATGAGTCCCCCCA
>JADRCD010077398.1:0-15401 GCA_019843815.1 Montemys delectorum | reverse complement strand
CAGATTAGATATTTACACAGGATTTTTCCTTATCTCCTGGAAGATTCCTTTCTTCTAATCCTGCCAGGTGGTTATGCTTTCCACACCAAGGGCCCGGGGCAGAGCAGAGCTACACCAGGTGCCAGCTGGGATGGGTTACCATTCAATGCTTCACCAATAACAGAAGGAGCAACGGATGTAGAGGAAGAGTGAGAGACCCAGCTTTGTCACTCACTGTGAATCCTGCTGAAAGAGTTGAACAGCATGGGCATGGTCATTGGTACCAGGACACTGAGATTTATCTTGTGGACCCCAGCACTGAGATGGGACTCTAGGTTTGAGTCTGACACCAAGATATTTTTTGCTGTCATAATTTGTCCTGTGATAGTTATTTTGGCAAGCTATTGTATACCTTCAGAATTCTGGATTTTTCATTGGCTAACAATTTCCTGAGTGTACTTTTTTAATAAAAAAAAAAAACAAAATATTTAGTGGTAGTGTAGTACATTTAATTTGCTCATTTATTCATTCACAAAGTGCTTTGAATGAGCTTGTTAGGTAGGTGCTTGGAATGTAGCTTATAGTTGAATGAGTCCTGGCTTATTCTCTCAGGAATATGCTGACCCAGACTGAGGAATTAGGAAGCTGTGTTCCTAGTGACTTTGTTAAGAGTAGCAAAGCAGTTTGATTTCTGTTGATTTTTAAAAGAATACAGTATTGTCTTCATGAGGAATTGAGGATTTCATATGTGAGAAGGTGAAATCTTGTAGCTGATGTCAAAGTGGTCCTTGTTGTGTTTTGTTCTTTATGGCAATCTGTACCCAGATTCTTACAATGACAATTCTTTCTTCAAATTACAAAGTATTCTTTCTAATATTCTCACTGGCCTGTTTGGAGGAATGTTCATCTTTTAGTTTGTGTGTCTGTTTTGGCTTACAGAGTTTCCTGCAGATGGGAATAAACACAAGTGAACCATAGACAGGAAGGCAATCTTCATGCGCAGCTTGGGATGCTGGGTAGCTCTAGGGCGTATACGTATACAAAACCAGACAAGACTCTTTATACAAAATTTATTTCTCCTACACCTGAAAGGTACTCTCATTACCCTCATGTTCTTTAAAGAAAAATAACTTCCTGCCTGCGAATTTTCAGACAGAGAGATAGGATTCAACCCTGTCTCATCCCAAAGCTACTTATCCTCAATGCCTCACTCTTCAGCCATAGAATTACCATGTCACTATCACAACAAGTTCGTTCAGATTAAAGACTGCAAGTGAATTGTCTAAATCTCTTGAACCAAAAGCTCTCTGTGTCTATCAGTCCTAGGTCTCCTAAGCAAGCCTGCTTCTAGGGATGAAGCTAGGAAAGAGGAACATTTTGATAATCAAGGCCTGTCCTCATGTGAGCTTATATAAATGGGATGCTTATATGTGTGTTTCATGTTAAGATTTGATGATGACAGTGTTAATGATGATGATGCCTACTATTATACCTGTACAAGTTGAGTACATTTCCTGGATACTACGGTTAGATCACTATTGCTGCTCTAACTATAGTCTTCTTTGGTCGAATTAACCAGCCAGCTCTCAGAATTACTCAGGAAAATTACTATATATGAATATTTACTATGACTGTTTTCTATTTTATTCTTAATTTATAGATGATAGCTGGGTAAATTTAAGCAGTACAATGTGACACACATATATAACATTATATACACACAGGCAGAGACATATATTTTAAAATTATTGAATCAATTAACATCACTTATTTTTGTAGGTAGAACATTGAAACTATGCTTTTAGCAATTTGCAAATAAATATTCTTATTAGCTGTGGTCATCATTCTATATGTTGGATCAGAAAAAATATTCTTTATATCTCACTGAAACATTGCGTCCCTTGAATATTTCTTAGTTCCTCATCCTCCTTCCTCTCAGCCTGTAGACACCACCATCATATTTTCTATTTCTCTAAATGAATTCACACAGCATCTCATTGTGGTCATCTCTGTGATTGGCTTATTTTGCTTCACGTAATGTGCTCTAGGTTCATCCACATCGTTGTAAATGATAGGCTTTCGTTGCTTTTCTGTTTGTGTTGTATTCCCATGTGTATGCTCTGCACTTTTTAAAAAATCCATCTGTTGATAGAATTTAGATTGTCGCCACAATTGACTATTGTGAATGCTGCTGCTATAGACCTAGGAGTACAGACATCTCTTCCCCACAGCTGATTTCATTTACATTTAGGGAAATGTTCCTAAGCAGGATTGCTGAGGCATGTGGTTGGTCTCTTTTTCACTTTTTGAGGACTATCCATACAGTTTTCCACAACCGCTGTGCTAACTTATATTCCCCCCAATAAGACAGCGGGATTTCCTTTTACTCTACATCCTTGCTACTTTTAGTATTTCAAAGACTGATTTCCACAGATGTGAGGTGATATCTCCTTGTCTTTTAAACCAGTATTTTATGTGTATGGGTGTTTTGCTTGCATGTATGTCTATGCACCATGGGCATGCTTGGTCTCCAAGGAAGCCAGAAGAAGAGCTGGAGTTACACATGGTTGTGAGCCACTGGATGCGTGTTGGGAATCAGACACAGGTCTTCTGGAAGTCAAGTGCTCTTAATTGCTGAGCCATTTCTTCTGCTCCCTCACTGTGTTTTTGAAGAGCTACTTGTTTCATTCTGTACATGCGTGCACACACACACGAAGAGAGATGTCTGCTGAATCCAGAAGCCGGTATCAGATGTCCTGGACCTGGATCTATAGATGATTGTAAACTGCCACACGTGGGCACTGAGTATGGAACTCAGAGCAGTACCCAGGCCTACCCACTGAGCATTCTCTCTAGCTTCCCTCACTGTATCTTTAGTTTGCATTTCTTTGATAGTTAATAATGTCAAACATTTTCTCATATACGTGTTCACCACTTCGTTGTCTTCATGTTAAAAACTGGTGATTTCATCCTCTTTCTACTGCCTAGACAGGAGGAACTGAAATATTCCATTTCTTTCAAATATTCATTTCATCATAATGAAAACTTACTGTGACATTTCTGTACCAAGAAGCTTCTATGGGCTATTCATTATTTGTTCTCCTTCGGTAGGTCAAATTGGTTTTCTTTGTTTATTTTACTTGAAGTGTGGCTTTATTCAAGAAACACCGATAGAAGTAAAGTTATCCTGCACTGATGTGTGGAAGAGAACAAGGATGTTGAAGGATAAGTAGAAAAGTATATCAACTATCTGCATGAGGGACCCAACTGTGGTGAGAGGTTGTATGCAAATTCACATTATTGGAGTTATAGGGATGTTTCATGCCAGGATTTGGTGATAGCAGTGTTAATGATGATGCCTGCTATAATATCTATACAAGCTGAGTACATTTTCTGTACACTACAATTAGATCACTATGGATGGTCTGACTATAGTCTTATTTACCACCTAGTCTTTCAATATTACTCAGGAAAACTTGGTAGCTACTTTTAGATAACTGAACTAATACCTGCTGCAGCGTTACAGAGAATCTCCCCACAGTTGTCTGTGGAGGAACGTACCAATCACAATTCACTGCTTGAAGATCTCTTATTCAGTTAAGGCTCCAAAGACAAAATGCATGCTTCCAGGTGCTTCTTGTCTCCCTGGTAGTCTCACGCATATCTTAACAAGTTTCAGCTTTATCTGCACTAAAGACTACTTTTTTTCCTTTGCGCCTTAATCGGCTTCTCTGTCCTAAAAGGATGCAACAGCTTTATAAAGAGAAAAAGTTTATCTAGTTCATTGTTTTGAGATTTTAAGAACGTGGTGCCTGTATCAAGTTGGTTCTAGTGAGGTTAGTGAATGAAGACACTTCATGGCAGGAGTGTGTGCAGTTGCAAAAGGCTTTACATATTCAACGAGAGCAGGAGGAAACAATGATGGTAGACTAGGATAGACTTCCAATACCTAAGGGTCCTCCCTCTAAATATCTTAACACTTTACAATTGTGTCACCCTGCTCATCAAAACTTGATTATAATGAGCTTTTGGAGACACACAAATAACACAATGAATGTTAATAACCAAACAATATACAAATTGTTGCACATGGATGAGTCTAATGGGCAATCTAATATATATTTTCTACATGCTACCTAATGTTTAGGTATTAGAAAACTAAAAAAAAAAAAAATGTTCCAAATCTGAAAAAAACCCATCTATCTAATCATTGCTACATTATATATATATATATATATATATATATATATATATATATATATATATGGCAATGGTCAGACAAAAACATGACATTATCCATGTAAATAAGGAACCTTTTAACTTTTACCCAGAGGTTCCAAATTGTCACTGATGATTAAAGAAGAATTCAGGAAGGCCACTAATACATTTCCCAGCATTCAGAGCTACAGCAAGACTATTTCAGTATAGCTCTAATAACCAATCCACAGGTTATTTTCAGAACTTATGATCCAGTTGAGAGTTTCTTTGAATTCTTGACCATCAACATTTTGGGCTCCCATCACTCTATGTGTTCTTAAGGCAATAATTCATTCTTTGTGTTCTGGATGTGAGATGTAAATGTGAAGAGCATTGCTGCATTCCTAAACACTTTAGAGTGAAATCAAGTTGGTTCTGGTATCTAGGCAACCAGATTGCAGATAGGGTAATGAGGAATGGGTGTCGACCCACCTGGCTCTCTGTCATTTGGTATGTGTGATAGGAAAATCCGTGGAGATATGAAATGGTGGTTTGGTCTCATGATATTTTTACCTCTTGGATTCCAAGGAAGTTTGCTAGGAGCTCATTTCTCCTGTCTTGGGGAAGTTGAAGTCATAGGGTTAAGTACCCCACTGTGCTCAGCTTCCTTTCATTCTCTTGTTTCAAAGCCATCCCATAGTGTCACAGGTTGGGGGAAGAGTTGCTTTTCCTTTACAATTTATTATTAAAGAGTTCAAATATGTTTCTAAGTTGATAGGGTTTTATGGTGGATTTTCGTCACTCAGAGTGAATTCTCATTACTTGCCAAGATATTTAGTGTTAGTATTCTGCTGTGCATGCTTTTAGCACATTCATTCAGCCTCTAGTCTACTCAGAGAGCTACATTTTCAGAAACAACTGTTCCATGAACAGGAGGAAAAGAAGGGAACATCTCCAAGATTGGAAAAGTAGTGATAATATTGGGCTTCATGAGGAATGGAGGCATATGGTCCTGGCTCTCACAGTGATGGGAAGATGGAAAGGCCTTGGAGGATGTGGATAAGGAGGCCTGCAAGGGAAGTTGGGTGCAGACACAACTGATATTCACTCCAGGCAGAGATAGTGAATTTAGATTGAAGATCATATGGTCTTCCTATATCTTTGAGTGTTGTCTCACATCTTCCGGGGATTTGTACATCTTCCAAGAATCAGGAACAGGGAAATCCCTGATAGCCCAATGGATACAGGAGTTCAAAGTTAGATACAATTTTGACTTTTGGAAAATAATGTACTTTTATTTGTACATATGGATTTTAGAGTCCATTTCCCTTTGTAAATCTGTTCACTCTTGGTAAACTTCACCTAGGGCTTGTTTGGAACAGTAATACAGGAGAAAAGATAACTTCACAGGTGGCTTCTTTACATTTCTGGTAAGCAGTGCATTGAGAATTGAAGGAGTAGTCTTGGAGAGTGTTGCCTGCTTTGAATAACTTAATTCACAGCCACAGTAACTAAAAGTTAGCCTCCAATTTAATGTTACCCTTTAACCAGGGCAATTAATTTTTCAATATCTACCTGTGACCTTCTTCTTAGGCAAGGTGTCATTCAGAGTAGCTGTGGGTACAGTACATCAGAGGAAAAGTCAGTAATGTACATCAATTAGTTTCCAGCTTTCCACCACCTAAAAGATGTCAAATTAAAGTTTTCTTTACAAGGAGTAGAAAATTATATGAAATTTTTATTCTTTGGTCCCAATTGCCTGTTTTAGAACCAATTCTATTGAAAGAAACTCTCCCTAAGGGTAAAGCATTTATATGTATTGTTTTGTCCTAAACCCCAAATACACATTTGACTACAAGATATGATATACAGGCTGTATGGACTAATGAATCTTTTCAGGGATGTTATTTGAATCATATTGTTACAAAGCCAGAAGGCATAAAGCCTTTTGTGCCTCAGGTAAGCATCTCTACTACATGTTCTAGAATCAATCACACATTGCAGGACCTGATGTGGTAGCTCATGGACTCAGATTTCAATCTGTGCTTCTCTATTCTTTACATAGGCTGTATCTCAATAAAGGAAGTGTCTGATTTACAAGGAGCTCTACCATTGTGGAGGCTGTTGTGTGTGGGGGATGTTCTTTCATCTATGAGTAGGTTTTTTTTATTTTCATTTTAGAAGCTAAGGAAGGGTCAGAGTAGAAGCTCCAGTGATCTTAAGATTAAACTCAGTGAAAGAGTGGTGAGGCTGGAATGAGCTGAATTTTGATGCAAGTTTGTGCAGGTGACAAGCACAAAGCCAGGGGCTTCAGCTACAGAGACTGCCCCAAGGATCTGGATTCTAGGATATAGATGAAAATAAGGACTAGGTATTGTCTAACACATTCAGAGGCAGGTCACTTTAGAGAAAAATTAACAAGACTGAGGAAATGAAAATAGATATGGTTGACAGAGAAGACAGTCTAGAAAGTGCTTTCTTTAAATTGCTCCCTAATTTGACCCATGCCTTTATATGTAATGAATGCTAGCAAAATGCTTGGAGTAGTGCTGGCTCATTGCAAATACTTAATAAATGGTTGAATAAATGAATGAATGAATGAACTAATACTCAAACAAGGCCATAACATAACATAACATAACATAACATAACATAACATAACATAGAGGCCTTGCAGGTGCATCCCTTTTGTTTAGACCTTTAAGAAGCATGGATAGAGAATGCTAGGATCAGGTAACTTTTCCAGACTATTTGATTAAAATCGGGCTAGCTCCCTATATGTGTTCTGATGACTTAGGTGGGTTATGGCAGTGACACCCTTACAATGCTTTCCATTTAGAAAACATGACTGATTGATTTGAAATTCTGGGCAGAGGTCAGAGACTCCTTATACATGAGTGATTGTTTTACTATTACCCAGATCATCATGGTATAATGTGGCAAATTCATTGAGAATTGTTATAGAAAATGACATATGGTGATGAAGGGTTAGTGTAAGATAAAACAGAGGAGTATAGAATCTGTATTTTTTGTGCACACAAATGTTATTAATTACAAAATAAATATGAGCACTGTGTTGGATTTGTTTTCCTAGAGGGGAACACGAAAGGGTCTATTTCATTGATGAAGCTATCCAGTATGGTTACTGAGAAGTTTTCATGCTAGTTACCCACCACTGTGAAATAGACATGCAGAGAAGAACATGCTATGGTAGCATTCTAAATGATCATGACTTTTCTCTTCTTGAGCAGAAAGTTCTATAGTCTGTAGTCAAGAAAGATAACATGGAGGAAGGTGGATGTTTTAGTTACTTTTTTTTTGCTGCGATGAGACACTAGGACCAAGGCAACATATAGAAAAAATAGTTTATTGAAGGCTTACAGTGTCAGATATACAGTCAATGACCACTGTGACAGAGAACATGGGAACAAGCTAACAGGCATGACACTGGAGCAGTAGCTGAGAACTTTGATCTTGATCCATAAACACAGGGCAGAGAGCAAGCTAATTGGGAATGGTTTGAGTTTTTGAAATGTCTAAGTCTGTATATGAGCCTTTGGGGACTTCACTCAAACCACCATAGTGGCTATGAGCTGTCATCAAGAATTAATGGATAAGCAACTTCTGTAAATAGTTTACCACACATCTTCTAACTATTGTGTGTGCTTTCGAGTGAATGTATGCAGGTATGCTCTAGTAAATGCCCCTGTTTTTTGTTTGTTTGTTTGTTTGTTTTTTTATCAGTTCTGTATAACTTCCAAGAAATGTGACTACTTGAGAGCCTTCTCCAAAGATGGGAGGGGGCATGATGCTTTATTTGCTTGTGATAAGGTGGCAGTGCTAAGGTGTTAAGGGGCTTATGGACTAGTCTGTGACCAGTCATTGACACATACTTATATTGAATACCCCAGTTCTTATGCTTTCCACTTAGTATAACTCTAAAATATATTCTACCATATTTCCAGAGGCCTCCAGAAAGGTTAAGAACCAACTGTTCATAGTGGTAACTTATTTGAACAAAAACAGATTTTTTTATTAGATATTTTCTTTATTTACATTTCAAATGATATCTCCTCTTCCAGTTTCCCCTCTGGAAAACAAAACAAACAAACAAAGAAGCCTTGTTCCCTCCCCCTGCTCACCAACCCTCTCCCACTTCCTGGCCCTGGCATTCCCCTACACTGGGACATAGAACCTTCACAGGGCCAAGGGCCTCTCCTCCCATTGATGACCGACTTGGCCATCCTCTGCTTCATATGCATCTGGAGTCATGAGTCCTACCATGTGTACTCTTTGGTTAGTGGTTTAGTCCCTGGGAGCTCTGAGGTTACTAGTTATTTATATTGTTGTTTGTCCTAAGGGGCTGCAAACCCTTCAGCTCCTTGGGTCCTTTCTCTAACTCCTTCATTGGGGACCCTGTGCTCAGTCCAGTGGATGGATGTGAGCCTCTACTTCTGTATTAGTCAATTACTGTCAGAGCCTCTCAGGAGACAGCTATATCAGGCTCCTGTCAGCCAGCACTTGTCTGGGTTTGATGATTGAATATAAAAAGGAGTCCCTTGGCCTTGTGAAGGTTCTATGCCCCAGTGTAGGGGAATGCCAGGGCCAGGAAGCAGGAGAGGGTGGGGTGGTGAGCAGAGGGAGGGGGAGGGAACAGGGTTTTTTTTTTTTCTTTGTTTTTGTTTTTCTTTTCTTTGTTTTCCCCCGGAGAGCAAACTGGGAAAGGAGATATCATATGACATTTAAATAAATAAAATACCTAATTAAAAAAAAAAAAGAAAGTCATAGAAGAGAAAAAGGCAATCTCACCTGAGTCCCATGGTCAGTGTACTCCCTGGAGACAATCTCTCAGCTTGTAGAAAAAGTACAGAGAGGGTTTTGGATCAGCTGTTCCTCCTAGTTGTAGAAAGGATCCTGTCCCAGCTGCCCTGCCACTCCTGCGGCCTGCGCCTCCTGGCTGCTCCAGCAGTCTGTAGTCCAATTCCTAACAATGGGCAGCAGCAGCTGTGAATGCCAAAAACATATTTTTGATTGACTTCGCCATTTCATCTCTTCCATCCTGCATTAATATGTCCTAGGATCCTTTCCCAAGTAAACTACTTGTGTTGGAATCCTTGTGCTAGAAATATCTATGAATCTTTACGTGAGAATAGCATATTATTTTATGTAAGAAATTTGAATATGCAGAGGTTTTTGTACTCATAGGCATTTCTGAGCTATTTTCCACAGAGTAACAATAGATAGCTGTATGTATTATACTATGCCTATAAATAACTGTTATTCTCATTTATTTGAAAAGTAAGTGTTTGAAATAAATGTAGATCATATCAATTTATATAATATTTCTAGCAGTTCATAGTGTGGATGTATATCATGTTTGTACCTATAGCATTTCACAGGACGGATATTACCTACTATGTTATCCACCTCTCTTGTAACACAAGTTCCTTTTTCAAAATGAGCACTTGTGAAAATTCAGTTTGCATTCCATCTATTCCAATGCTGATATAAAAAGTAAAATTAAAAATCAAATGATCTTCAATGCTTCTGATACATTTCTCCCACCTGTTGGAAGAGCAAGAGTTTTGTCATAATTGAATCTTTTGCGGAGGTGACAGTAGTATCTAGTGCAACATAAACTCCTGGGGTCCCACGGAAAAAAATCTTTTGTTAGGTGCCTTCAGTTTCCATACTAATGATCTCAATGGAAGGAGAAGAGCAACAGAAGTTACTCTGTGCATTGAAGGAAGCCAAAACAGCTACTGTTCATTAGGGTATATTGTCTTCCTAGCTACTCATCTTTAATTTTCTTTGTCTTTGATGGTCTTTGATTTTAAAAGTACCAGCCTTTGAGTCATGTTTTATTCTATATTAAACTACTTAATTGGAAAGGTTCTTGAATAAGTATGTAAAACTGTTGTCCCATATTTGTTATTACACTGTTGTTACATATTTGGAAGCCAAGGCCTAGAGCAAGGTTACATAGGGAGATAGCATGTTATACAGAATAGGGGACACTTATAATAAAAACTATTTGTGGAAGATATTGAATTTAAAGGCATATTGATGATCTTGAGAAATGATTTCAGATGTAAACTCTGATACATACTGAAATAGAGCCATTGTCTCTTGAAATTTAAAAGGAAGAAGTGAGCATAATGAAATAATCTAGATGTTTAAGATACTTAAGTACTTCCTGGAAAGAGGAGGTTAGACTAGATCAATGAATTGACAGTTATTTCCTGAAAAATAACTGCTTTGGGTTGGGGATGCAAATAAGGTCATATATAGCCTTTGGACTCCTGAAGCTTTAATAAAATCCCAAACTATATTTTAAATAATATATTTGTAGAGAGGATGGAGCTTATTAAAGTAAAAATATATAGGACCACAGATCATGAAATGTGGCTCTGGCTGTAAATGTCAAATCCTAAATTAGCTTTATCATATTCATTTTCTGGGATTGTTGCACTAAATGACCACAGATTGGGTAATTTAAACAACAGAGGCATGGGCTGGAAAATGGCTGAGCAATGAAGAGCACTGTCTGTTCATAGTGAGGACCCAGTCCAATTCCCAGCATGAACATTGCTGCTCACAACTGTCTAACTCCAGGTTTGGGAAATCTGATAACCTGTTCTGGCTTCTGCAGGCACTAGGCATACATGTGATACACGAACATACATGAAGGCAAAGGAGCAATATACAAAAAAAATCAGCATTAATAACAACAACAGCAACAAAACCAGAGGTAATTGTCTCCCAGTTCAAGAAGCTTGATCTATGAGCAAGGTGTCTGAGCTATTATTTTTCCCAGAGCTGTAAGGAGAGTATCAGTTCTAGGCTTCTCTATATGGCTTATTAATGGCTATCATCTTTCTGTTTCTTCCCATCTCTCTTGTCTTATATCTGACTCTATTTCTTCCTATAACAGTTGTTTTATAGGGACATCAATTATATTGGACTGGGGCCAAGACCAATGACCTGATCTTAATTCATTACATCTGCAGCCATTCTGTTTCTTAAAAGAAAAAATAAATAAACAGGCAAAGATCAGAAGAACCAGAGTTTTGAGTAAACATATGATTCTGAGTGCATTGAAGTGAGTAGGCAGAAACACAATTCTAGCCATCAACTCACACCAGAGAGTGACAGTAATTTCCTAGAAGGATTAGAGCCAGAGAGAATAGTGAACCTAGCAGGTGGAAGATAGAAGGAGATGATAAAGCAGGATTTGAAATGCTTCCCAAAGGACCATCAACAAAAGGCTTCATCACCAGGTTGGTGTACCACCATTTAAAGGTGCTGTAATCATTTGTGTATAGGCCTTGTTAGAGAAAGTAAGGGTCCTCGTGATATGCTATTAGAGAGTATGTTGGAATCCTGGTCCTTTACATGATTTCCTCATGTTTCCTGGTTGCTATGGGATGATCATCTCTTTTGCCATGTGTACCTGTCATCATATACTATGCATAAGATTCTAGAACTGCATGAACATTGCCTGAAACCTCTAAAACTATGAGCCAAAATAAACCTATCCTCTTTAGAAATTGATTGTCTTGAGGGTTTTATTGCAACAACAGAAAGTTGTCTCATATAGAGAGGGATGTAAGTCACTCAAAGAATGGCATGAGGTGAAGAGAAAGTGTTCTAGGAAGTCATTATTATTGAAAGAAATTCAGGGGGTTCTCTAGTGATAATGAATTTTGGGGACAAAGGAGGCCAATTTGTCAGGCGTTTGAAAAAGAGCAAAGGGAGGTTATAAATGAAGCCATGAGTTTTGTCTTATAGTCTTGAGCACATGCTAATTAGACATACCAGGAAAGGCCGTGCTATCTGACAGTTTCTTCTACTATACAACAATAATACTAGCATCTTGCTATGGTGTGAATATGGTGTGTGGGTGCTTTATCTGTAATTCATGCAATTGAAATCTAATTCTCATTCTGGAGTATTGTGCTGGCTAGTTTTATGTCAACTTGACATCAAGCTATAGTTAACTGAGAGGAGGGAATCTCAATTAAGAAAATGCCTCCATTTCAGTTGTATGAAAGCTGCAGTGTGTGTGTGTATATGTATATATGTATGTATGTATGTATGTATGTATTTGTTTTATATCCTGGTCGATGCACACCCCCCACCAAAGTAGGGCATGTTTTTAATTAGTGAGTAATGAGGGAGGGTCAAGCCCTTTGTGGGTGGTGCCATCCCTGGGCTGGTGATAAGAAAGTAGGCTGAGCAAGCCAGTAAGCAAGCAGCACTCCTCCATGGCCTCTGCATCAGCTTCTGCTTCCAGGTTCCTTCCCTGTTTGAGTTCTCGTCCTGGCTTCCCTCAGTGATGTACTATGATGTGGAAGTGTAAGCCAAATAAGCCCTTTCAACCCCAACTTTCTTTTGGTCATGGTGTTTAATCATAGCAATAGTAACCTTAACTAGGACAGGTAATCTAAGGAGTAGAAACTTCATCGGAAAGGTAGAGCCTTTAAAAGATAATTAGATAAGGTCATCAGGGTGGAGTCCTCTTGATTGAAGAGTCACATAGAGATATGCACCTATTTTTTTGTTGTGCAATGCCCCATACTAACTTGGGGTGACCAGACCATCATCAGATTCAGTCCTTCAACCTTGAACCAGAAGTGTGAGCTCAGACAAACTCCTTTACTTTATAACATTGCCCAATGGCATGTATTCTGTCATAGTAATAAAAAGTGGACTGTTAGACTTTCTTCTTGTGCTTAGTTAGCTTGTGTGTGGGGGTGCGATTTAAGACGCCTTCAAAGGCTCATTCTTGTTTTAAAAGCTGCTGATTGATAATTCAAATTCTCTCTCTCTCTCTCTCTCTCTCTCTCTCTCTCTCTCTCTCTCTCTACCTCAGTGGGACACCTTTATTCTATGTTTTCATCCATTCATTGCAATTTTTTTCCTGAAAATACATGAACATATTAGAAACAACAGAGACCCAAATGTGTGGAAGGGAGACTTGACCCATTATAGATCATTTTAAAATCGCAATTAACCCATGTGTGTTCTTACTCAACTGGTACATATTTTCTGTATTACGGATATGGCAAGAGGGAATAAAAAACATACTGTGTCTCAGCTTTTTATAAAATTCAGTCGTCTTGGAAAAACATCTGGGACTAATATAGATGTTCAAACTGTTAGTTCATACACACCAGAGTTTCATTTGCTCTTTCATGATAAAAGTTTCCTTTACAGTTGCCCAGATCCACACATACATTATTCGGGACCTGATAAAGCACAGACACCATTTGTGGTCATATCCTCTACAAATCACATGGAGTAGGTTTCCAGAGCCTTTGAAAATAGGCTTGGTTCTGGCTAAGCTTCCAAACATAGGAGGAGAAAAGGGCAACAATTTAGACTTTTGAAATGAGTTTTAATTTTAGCCTTCCTTTCCTACTTTTTAGCCCTGTTACAGCTCTTCTCAGGATATTAGTAGAGCCAATGTTCCAAATTTCCTATTCATTTAAAAAATATATTCCAGCTGACCATCAGATGTAAATACAATGATAAAAATTCTGTTTTCTGTTGTTCTCATCTTCAAAAAAACTTCTGTTCTCTGCAGTCTGCAAACCAGTTTGGTGCTGACTGAATCTTCCCATACCGTGACTAGACCATTTCTTAATCACCCCCAGCAGTAGCATGCTTCCCATCTACTGTGACATTAGAGTGAGTTGCTTCCAAATGGCTGTAAAGCATGTTGCCATGGTGATGGAACTCTCCTGGTCAGCTGGAGTAGAAGTTCTGCCAGCAGCAATTCTCACCCTTGGTGTGCCAAGAGAAGAATCATCTGGGTGCTTGCTAGAAATGCTTATTTAAGACCCTGCCCATAAGCAGTTGGATTTTGAAAGATTGAGGGCAGATCTACATTTATTATCTAGAAGCGTTCATGTGGCTCATGGACAAACATGTGGATATGGCTGAAGTTAGTCCCCAGAGAATGCTGATATTCATCTGCATTGAGTCTGTGGCCATGACTGGACCTCTAAGTTGCCAAAGAATGTGTGTGCTGCCTTTTTCAGGATCTTTAGATGTGAGCATATGCCACACATATGTTTTGTGTTTACTCTGGGTGAGATTCCCCAGCTCCAGAAAAAAAAAAAAAAGGGTCATCTGTTAGTAATTCCCTGCTTCACTTGGGAAATAACTTAGCAAGGATAGGCTATTGAAATTGGAATATGTATTCTGCAAGCTTCACAATTTCCTTCTGGGTACTCCTGTGGGATAGCACATCATGATATGTTTGTGGGCAGGAGCGGGAGGGTAAAGGGAGGTGGTGTGAAAGCTTTCTTTAAAAGACAAACATACCATGTTTATGAGAAAGCAACTCCTAAGGACTGATTTAGAAGGATGTTTAGGAATTTGAGAGTTCTCTTGATCTATTTCAAATCTTAAATGTTTCCAGGGATGAGGAACAAACATTGGCTTATGAAAATGGAAATTATGAAGTCTATGTTGAAAGTACAGTCAATGTGCTGCATAATGATGTTTGATTGGCAATCGACTGCAAAACCAATGATAGCACCACAAGATTGTATCATTTAGTGACAACTTGGCCATCTTGATCTGTGTTGAGTACACAGTAATGTTCCAACACCTACTGACACATTTCCTAGCATGTATCCCTGTTGCTAAGTGACATCTGATTTTATAAACTTCTAAGGAGACAAAGTAGGATTTGGCAGTTAGCTCACTGGGGAGAAGAAGGTAATGCAGGATGGGTTGCAGGGAGGCATGACTGTAATGTTGACATTAATGTACTCATAGGTAAGTTTTATGTCCTACCACTGTAAAAAGTTATCCCAGCCATTGTGGATACAGACACCTCTAACTATTATCAGTTAATTTGTCTACTTGATCTCAAAGATATCCTAGATGACTCCCTTTTCAAGAGTTGATCAGAATCCAACTGTATTTATTTCTTCAACATCTGTTTTCTGAACACACAGCAAGTGTGTCTCAGACATTATGCTGGCTACTATCTGAAACAGATATTTTTAAAGAATACTTTGGCTTTCTCTTTGAATTTTGGCCCATACCTCTCCCAGCCAAGGTAGCTCAAACAGGATATCATACGACATGCAACATAGATACCTATTTGGAACCAAAGATCCTCATAGGATATGAGCAGACACATGCTTCATTTTGGGTTTCCAGTGAAGTTACAGAGCTACAGAGTCTGTTTTCCATTTTATAAATAA
>JADRCD010077396.1:13357-39537 GCA_019843815.1 Montemys delectorum | reverse complement strand
GGGGGACGTGGGCCGGGAGCCGCGGGCCCCAAGCCAGCTCTCCTCGGTGACACTCGCCCGTGGGGAGGTGGATGGGGAGTGCCTTGGCGATCCCAACAGGTGGCAGGCACCCAGGCTTCGGGGAAAGGCTTCCTCTGGGTCCGTGGTCTTGGGAGACACACAGGGGGACTGCCATGGAGAGGTCTGGGGGGATGCGTACGGGTAGGAGTAGTTGGACTCATAGGAAGATGCCTCAGAGTTACAGCTCCTGGAGGACAGGCTGCTGGCTGGGCTCAGGCAGGAGGGGTCTCTGTAGGCCTCCAGGCTGGGCAGGTGCAGGGTGGCTGTAGACGGCGACCGCTTGCAGCTAGGAAGTACGTCTTCCACCTCCACATCGTGGAAAAACTGGCTGCTCCCGTGGTGAAGGCCCAGGTAGGAGGTGATCTCGATTCGAGGACTCTCCAGAGTCGGGGCCCCGTTGGGTCTTGTGTTGCCAGACGACAGGAAGTATCCCGAAGGCCCGCTGTCCACGGCCCCTCCATAACTCGAGGGATGATTTGCTGAAGGGACAGCTGAGATGCCCGGCGTGGACGTCTGGAGGTCATGGCACGCTCCTGACAAGGCAGAGTGTGCTGTGGGGAGGGCCAGAGTTGAGGTGACACTAGGGGACACATAACTGTAGTGTTCTGAAAGAAAAAAAGAAAAGACAGATGTGAGGCCAGTGAGCAGGAAGCACATACTCACAAAGGCAGTGAACCCAAGCTGGTGCCGGCCCTGAGGTAGCTTCTGGGAATGTCCTGAGGTCAGACTGCTGCAAGGCCTCCTGCTAAACTATAGACTTAATCTATACCAGCACAACAGCATTCCTCAGGCAGGTGTCCCCCGCCTAATGTCTGTCACATGGCTGACTCCCACTGCCTTCTCTCTATTCGAAACGCACATTCCCTAGCCAGTTGTGATTTCAAATCCTAACCCAACAGCAGAGTTACCTCCTCCCTCTTCCCCTCCCTCTCCCCCTCCCTCTTCCCCTCCCCCCCTCTGGCATATATCACAAGTTAACACGAATTTTTATATCTATCCATCTCTCTGACCGACAGCAGCCAGCTTCCACAGTGCCAAGAAACGTGCCCGTCCTGTGGTTCACAGCTGTCTGCAGAGCCTCAGATGGTGCCAGGCGCAGCGCAGCTCAGTACCTCGGCGATTCTACCTTTTCAAAGGCTGAGAGAGGCAGGGGTACTTCAAATTCCACAGCACACGTTCAGACTAGTGCCTGAATGGCAGGTGAAGGATGGACGGTGGCAGAAGGAAGGATGGACAGACGTGGGGGGGGGGGGGGGGAAGAAGAGTGGCGGTGTGTCGGTGGAAGGAGGTCTCCAGATGCAGGGACCCAGGTGTTTAAATAGGTGTTTAGAGGTAAATGGCTATATCAAGCAGGCCAAACGTTTGTTTGGCTTCAAAGAACACACCCAAAAGAAGGGTGACAATGTGGATTCCAGTGTCGCTCTTATGGCTACCTGAGGCTGGCTGGTACCTGTAAATCTACCTTCTAGGACTTCTAAAACAAAGCACGCATTTCTAAGGCACACCTCGGCCTCCCAATCATTGTGCGCTAATTACACTTTGATAAGCACTTTTTAAAAGAATCATTGTTATAATTAGTACTCCACAGGCAAGTCATGCTTCTGGACTTCTGATCAGAAAGGCTCTCCACATTGCAGAGTCCATTTACACACGTCTGGGGACAAGCATTTCCAGGTCTCTGAATAATGGAAATAAGCCTGAGGAAGTCCGAGGTCCACACCAGGCTTCAGCGCCCGGCTGGGTGATATTGTGGTCAAGGACAGTGCTGCTCTCTGCTGAGCTCTGGCTCAGAAACCGACAAGGGAAAACTCCAGAAAGGTTAGGGTCTTGAAGCACCAGCCAAACCCTAAGAAAGTTTGTAGAAGAGCAGGCCAGACCTGCTCTTCTAATCAGAAGAGTAGGTTAGGAAGTTTCCACTATTGCTCACTCACAGTCTTCTTTCTACTCTCACTGGGCAGACAGCTCGCAAATCCTCTGGGTGCACAACAGCCTCTTTATGAGGTAGACAAGCGTCTCACCCCAGTGTCCAGTGAGGGGACATTTGTAGTCCTCAATCCTGGGTCACAGACCATGTGGAAAGGCCAGAACTGAGACAAAGAGGAGAATGGGGAACAGCTAGAGGAATCGGAAGCGACCCATAGCAGGAACCTGCGTCTGCCAAGTGGATCCTCCGGCCAAGGCTGCGGTCAGAGGGTCCTTGTCATACGAAAGCACCACTCCCCAGTCCAGACTCCAAATCTCAAGAGGCCGGAGCCTAACACTGAAACGGCACTGTTCTAAAGCCACTTTCTAGAGAAAGCAATACTTCTGAAGAGACAAGACTCATGGCTGGTGGCACCTGGGACCCACTAGAAGCTTTGCTGAGTTCCTAAGCTCAGGCTGTTTGTTTCTACAAGCACCGGACAAATGGCTGTGCTGTCCACTGCCAGCAGCCCCCCACTTCAGGTCCAGCGATGTACATAGCCCAGTGTTGGACAGCAGACACAGGCCACCCCCAGCACCCTAAAATGCAGCCCCAGGGAAGACTGATCAGAGGTACAGACTGTCTGTAGTACATAATGAGGAGGAACACCAGTCCCAAAGAATCCAGTTGGTAAAGATGTGAAACAGGTTCAAGTGGAAAAGCCAGAAGACCAAAGGTTGGTTGGTGAGACCAATAGATGGTCCAGCTCCTCTGGGAAGTTACCAACAGAAAAGTCTGGGACAGGTAACAGGGACCCTGTCCAGGAGCAGCACTTCCAGATGCCTAAGTCCAAAGCTGTCTGCTCTGTTGCTCTCACCAAAGGCTAAACATTCATTTTGGCAAAAGTAGGTGGAGCATGAAGGAGGGAAGGGAGGAGGAGGAGGAAAAAGGGGAGAGAGAGGGGGGGAGGAGAGAGAGGGGAGAGAGAGGAAGGGGGAGGAAGAGAAGGAGGAGGAAGAGACGGAGGAGAAAAGGAAAGGAGAGAAGAGGGTTTTCTGTGCATCCTATGTCCTTCTGTCCCATACAGGTGACAGACACAAAGAAAGACATCGCTGGAGAGATTTCCCTCAGTTGGCCCAGCACTTCCCGATCTAGAACTTTTTATGGAAAAGCACAATCAATGTTCCATGGCCCAGAAGATATGGCCGGGATCTGCCCATCTTCTGGTAAGAAATCAGGTCTTAAGTAGTCAATCAAAGGCAGTCGTGTAAGGTGAGGATCCCAAAATGTCACCGCGTTATTGCTAACGATAAAAGGGAGGGAGAAATTACAGACTAATAGGGTAGGGGTTTTAGGAATTGATTCCAACATCATTTTCATGGATGCTGGAGTCTCGAAGTCGTGGAAGAATGGCTGTGCCTTCCCTCAGCCTCACCTCTGAACTTGGACTTCTGGCTTGGCACTGCCTGGGGTAACCCTGAAGCATGCCTCTGTCAGGAAGTAGCTCTCGCTGCACTCACATTCAACCAGGCCCCTTCTGAATGTCTCCCAAGGCCTTCAGAAATTCACACACTCACTGCCGCCCACAGATGGGCGTGTCCTTCATGACCCCACCTGCTCATCACCTTAAGGGCCCTCAGGATTACATCATCTGTGCTAGCTCTCCAGCCTACTGGGCCTCGGTACCACTGTGGCTCAGAAAAGTTCGATACCAAAGCCCAGGGCACAGTCTCCAGCAGAGATGGGACACAGCACAGCGATTCAAACTTCTGCCAGAGGCACCACTTCTAAACCAAGGTGCTCCAGGAACACACCCTGAGAATGGTGGTAACCACACCATGCAGGTGCTTGTGAGTTGCCCAGACGGCACCCAGGTGAGATAGCCTCAGAGCCCCAGTCCTGAGCAGGCAGCTAATCTGCTTGGTGAGTCACGTCTTGCCAATGTTATATGCTGCCCTATGTTTCTAGAGCTCTGCGCACTGTTTAAAGCCTGCCAATAACACAATACTGGAAAAGAATGGGCTTCCAAGTTTGGTGGATCACTCCTCACTCTTGCAGAAGACCCTGGTTCAGTTCTCAGCACTCACAGGATAGTTTACAACCATCTATAACTCTAATTTCAGAGGGATCAGATATCCTTTTCTGACCTTTGCAGGCACCAAAGCACACACATGGTGTGTATCTACACAGGCAGGCAAAACGCTCACACATAAAATAAATACATCTTTTTTTTTTTTTTAAATAGTTTTCATCTTAAGGGAACCCAACTCCAGAAGAAAAGGAGGTTCGAGGCTAAGGTTAATGGGAAACCTGGGTACCACAGCAGCTGTGCACACACTGGGAAGGCTGAGCCCAGCACCTGCCCAGATCTCCAGATGCTGAAGACCCAAAGCAGTCCTACGTGGCCTTGAGCTGCCAGATCCCAAAGGAGGCACACCTGCAGTTGGGCAGGGCCTGGCTCTTGTGTTTTCTATCTCCCAAGTGAAAGAATCCTCCTTAATCCAGACCAGCGTTGGCCCCACAGCTGACCACCTTCTTTTGGAGGGAAGGAAAAATTGGAAGAGTTCTCTAGAAACTTCTAGCAACAAGCCAAGCCAAGCCCTGCCTTGGCAGCCCTGCAGTGTTTAGGCCAAGGCGTCGGCTGCCTGGAGTACTGAAGATTCCTGAAAAAAATGGCTGAGTGGCAGGCAGATGACATGGCACATCTCTGCTTGTCTCCTTGGGGCTGTCTTAGCAACAGGGTGTCTGAGGCCCAGAGAAAGAGGAAGCCAGGCTTCTCACTCTGGGTCTGGCCAGATGCAGAGGAAGAGGAAGTTGTGGAAAGGACACCACATGGGTCCCAGGACATTACAAGAGTGGCCTTTACTTTAACCAAAATGTTTGAATAAAATATGATCCAACAGGGCAGAGGAAAATCCATAAACCATAAATCCATAAAAAAAAAAAAAAACAAACAGAAATGGGGTTTGGGATAGAGCTTGGCTAGTAAGCACTCAGCTGGCCTTCATGGAGCCTTGGGTTCGATACCTAGCACTGAATATGTGCACACATGCATGCCTACACCCACAAGGCCAGCGCTCAGGAAGTGGAGGCAGGAGGATCACAAATTAGGAGCTCTCCTGCTACACAATGAGTTAGACATTAGTCTGAGGCTACAAGAGACCCTTTCTCAAAAACAACCTATTAAAAACAAAAGCAATTAGCTCACACATGGATTTCCTTGGTCAAAGGCCAAAACCATCACTTACATGCCTAGAGTCGCTGTGTGAGAGCTGACTACCCTCTAGTCAGGCAGCTGAGTCCAGCTGAGCTCTTTCTTGCTACAAAGCCTGGCCCCGGGGTGGGGTGGGGGGCAGGACTAGCCCTCCACCTGCACCAGCTTCCCCCTCCTCACAGGGATCACTCTCTGGGGTCTATCGGAAATGCCAGGCTTCCCAGTCCTGAGACACTGGGGTTGATTAGGTAACATCAGACGCTGTTGTTGCTGCTGCTGCTGCTGCTGCTGCTGCTGCCGCCGCCGCCCTGCCCTACAGCCTGGCTTCTGCTGACCCGGCCAGTAAACTGAGGTGCGGGAGACCAAGGGACAAATGCACAAGTGAAAGCAAAGACCGCTCAAGCACATACATTCTGTTATGTCATGTAATAAAAAAAAGGAAGGCGCGGCCACCCTGTGCAGGTGGCACCGGCCATCCTCCTGTTCCTCTAAGCTCATTTCTCTCAATCACCCTGCGGCATTCAGTATTCCATGTGGATGAGATGTGGTGCAGGCAATGGCGGAGCCAACCCAGAGCTCTCAGCACTGGCCAGCTCCCACTAGCCTCAGTAAACTCAGGAAACTGGTATGCCATGCCGGCAGCTGTACCAGGGAATTGCACGCCATGACAGCCCCTAGTCTATGTCCTCTTAAGACTTGAGAACACCTGCTGCCCACCAGGCCATCTGTGGTACCTGCTAGAAAATCCCTCCGTAGGTGCTTCAGCTTAGGGCACTTGGTATTTTACCTGGAGTGAAGACAATGTTGTGTGTCTGCCACACCACCACGTGTATGTGATGCTCACGTATATGTGATCCTCTGCCATCAGCACGGCCTTCGGAGCCCCCACCCAAACTCACTACTCACAACCTGAGCTCACTCACTGAGCACAACTGTCACAGCCAACTTTCACCTTTCATTTTAAGGGACGCCCCTTTAGCCTTTCCTGGGGCTGCGCTGTGGAACTTGAAGCTAGAAATAGAACTAGGAAGATCTCGCCAGCCAGGTCCTCACCTCCGATGCCTGCCCACCCTGGATTTTCTACGTGCAATAGAGCCTGCAGGGTGTGGGTGAGACTACAAGTCTCCACACTCCGGGATGAATACAGAACAGTTCCAGGGCAGCATAGTTCTTGTGTTTACTTAGCGCATTGGATGGTGTTCCCTAATGAGGACAGTATGGAGACTGGGTCAGTCCCGAGAAGTGACAGACAGCAACAGGTTCTCAATTCTGTCATGCAGCGATGTGCTGAAGGGAGATTTACAGGACAGAGAGCTGGACTTGCTGAAGCAACAGCAAATGTCACCCAATGATCCGCAAATAAGCTCACTACGGCATGCTTAAGGGTCCTGTGCCCAGCCTGGGTCCACAGCTTTCCTCGAAGACCTCCGACACTCCCCCGGTGCATATTAAAGCATTACTTTCTCTTGTCCTGTTCCCAGGGTGGGTGCTCCTGCTTAGCCGAGGGCTTCTTTTGAAAACCCATTACAAAGCTAGCATATCCTGCTCACATGGACAAGTTTGTCCTTGATTCAAACATCTATAGAACTTGAGCTCAGTGAGGCTGTTCCCAGCAGAGACCAAAACCCTTTTCCAAAAACATCAAACCTTAGCATACTTGGGGGGGCTCCTGGGGTGAGACTCACTCCTCCCATGGATTCCTGTGGTGAGACTGGCTGACCAACCAACATAGGGTCCCTTACACCCTGCTGGAAAGAGAGAAGTTGTGTCCCTTGGCAGAAAACACTTGAGAATAAAAGCTCTTCCGAATTCCATGCAGCAAAGCCCCCTTTTCCAGTGGCACACTGTTTAAGCCTGGAGCTGGTGGTCAGAAGTGCCTGGGCCCAGGGCCTTGGCCAGTTTCCTCTTGAGTTACCACGGAGACAGAACTAAGCGGTCAGGCCAAAATAACTTACAAAACAGGAGCCCTGGGGCGGGAAACGGCACACCCGCCTCCCAGCTGATGAGCAAAGCAGCTATTTCCTGAGCCCCAGAAGGGAGCCTATGTCTCTGCCCTATCCCCAAAAGCTGACCCTGGCCCACTGGTTGGCAGGGTGGAGACAGAAGGATGCCTGATCCTGGAAGAGAGTATTACTCCAGTCTTATTCTGCCCCAGACTGCTTGCTTTAAAATATTTTCTTTCTGTTCCCTCACAAATGGCTACTGTGTTTCCACCACTGGCACCTGCTGTGCTCTTTGGAAATAAAGCAGAAGTCACCATCTTTCCCTCCTAAGAGCCTAGTAAGGACCAGAGATGGGGAGGTGATAGGAGCAAGAGGCCCTGCCTAGGCCCGCAGCAGCCCAGCCTATCCTCTGTGGGGGTGGGGGCGGAGGGGACGACTGTGTCCTCTTAATGCAGGGTTGAGGAGGAAGGCTGTACTCTGTGGTAGCCACATCCTCTATCATGATGGGGATTTGTGTGCTCAGTACACAAATTTGCAAAACTCAAATATTCCTTTGCAATTAATCTCAGAATTGTTCAGCCCTTCATGAATTTATGTTTAGATCCATGCCAGATAATGTGAAGCTCGTTCTGCCATTCAGCGGGGAGCAGAGAGTTTCAAAACTTCAGATGACTGTGTAATATAAATAATATAATTGGACAATTAATAAAATGTAATAACAGTATTGGTAATGAGAGAGAAAAAAGCCAGAGTCAACCAGTCAGTCTGTCTGTCTGTCTCTCTCATAAATGAGAAGTGTAACTTGTATTGTACATGTCGAATGTTCTCTAGCAACTTCTTTTGACACTATAAAAGGGAGAAAAGTTCTTCTCAAGGCTGTCCCACTTGCCCAAGGCTCTCTCTCTCCAGTGGTCTACAACCTGC
Source organism: Montemys delectorum (assembly GCA_019843815.1). Lineage (NCBI taxonomy): Eukaryota > Metazoa > Chordata > Mammalia > Rodentia > Muridae > Montemys > Montemys delectorum. The sequence continues at coordinate 31,493 of JADRCD010077396.1, read as the reverse complement.
CAGCTAGAACTGCAGGGCTTAGACGCGGCATCTTGGCTTCACCGAGGCAGGGACCCACAGTCACAGGGACATCGGTCCACAGGCACGTCCCTGCAGCTCTGTGCAGTTCTAGGGAACACGTTGTTGTGGCCACACCTGGCCTGGGCCGCCCCTTTCTACCTAATCTACTTCAGAGCAAAACCATCATCCCAAGCACTCTGAGGAGCATGGCTCCACATGTCTGAGGGGAGGAGGCCACCTAAACCCATTGGCCACCCAGAGTTCAAGGAGCCACCTGCTTCCCAGGCCTGAAGACAGTTTGGGGCTCACCAGTGTCTCCATCATGGATAACCACCCAAACTGACTTCCTGTGTGCCATCCATGAATGGGGCCAGATGAATCTCAACTTGGGCATTATGTGTCCTGATACAGCTCAGGAAGACTAAGTGAGAGCTGCTATGTCCCGCTATGAGTTGAAGATTCCGGAGTTGGGTGTGCCGGGGATTCTGAGATCCACTAATGGTCTACCTAAGCGAGTACAGTACCCGTCCCTCAAAGGTTCTCCTGCTGACTGTGTGAAGATGGCTACGAAGTTGGCAGCTTCCCATCCACTCGTTCCTCTCCCCAAGCCATCCACAGGCTACCGTCAAGTACCAAAGCATCCGATTTGGATCTTTGCGTCTACTCAGTATTGGACCTGTAGTCACTTGTCCACTCAGAGTAAACAAGGTACAGGAAGGCCATGAAGCTCTAAGCAAACAGCAGGTAGCTTGGAGAGCCCAGGAAGGCTCCATGGCTGTCTCCCTCGCTAGAGACAGGACCTAAAGGCATCCTAAGGGAACCAGAAGCATCGTGGTTCACATACATCCAAATCCAACATGGACACCCTAAGGGGAAGTCAAGAGTAAGCTCTTCTGTCTGGAGCCCGAGAGTTCTGGAGAGAACTCAGAAAATGCCCCCATGTACTGACACATCAGCTAAATCCAAATCCCTCAAAGCAGCAGGACCAAGAGATGTCAAGGGTCCCCACTTCTAGCCCCAGATCTCTCCCCAAAGGTCGTCTCTCTTCCAGTCTTGCCTGTCTTGGATGCCACTGACCCCAGAGCCCTGTAACCTGGGCCCTGAAGAAGGAGAACCTATCTGAAAGGGGTCTTATGGGAGGACAGATGACAGTGCCTGAGTGGTGACTGCCAAGCTGGAGCAGTCACCTTCAAAAGCGAACAGGATGTTTAACTTTTTAAAAAAGAGTAGTGAGCATCAATGGAATGCATGACACGCTCCTTTCGGAGATGCTTTATAAGTGTCATGTCTGTTCTGTCCCCATGTGGCTGGGAAACAGACCCCAAGGAAAGCCCAGAACGCTGGGGGTGGGGGGAGGGGAGGGAGGTGTGCTGTGTGCAACTTGGAACAGAAAGCCGGGTGGAGAGAAGAGCCAGACTGCCCGGGAGGGGGATTGGTGCGAGGCACGGGCTGTCAGAGTTTAGGAGAATCAAGTTTGGGGAAACAGCACATTGATTGTTGACCTAGCTGGAAGCTTTACTTTTGACAGAGAAGAGAAAATGAAAGGCAGCGAAAGCTCTCAGGTTCTGGCTGCTGAGGTGTGTGTGGACTGGAAACCCAAGTGGTGGAGCCTTCCTGCTGAGGGAGCTGCGGTGGCGGTCAGCACCCGGCCGGGCCTCCTGGCTCCAGGTCCCCCGGGCCAGGCGGGAGCAGCCGGGCTCTCAGAAAGGGCGGCTTCCGACCGCCCTCTGGCAGCACCGCTGACCATCTGTCCCCGGACTACGAGGTCCAAGTCCTGCGCCGGACACAGCCTCCCCTTGGGTAAGGGCCTCCTGGAAGGAGGGGGAGCCCTCTCCCGCGGCCCGCTGCTCCGATGCCAGGAAGTGCCCGGCGGGTGAGCGAGACAGGCTCGCCCCACAGGTGGCCTCCCGCCTCCTCGCGGCCGGCGACAACTTGGTCCGCGTCGCTCCTGGCCGCGCAGGGCGGCGGCCCGGGGTCCCGGCTGGTGCCAGGTTGGGGCAGGCACCGGCGACCTCAGCCAACTCGGGCCCTCGGCGGGGTGCAGTCGCCCGCCGCCCCCCGCCGGACCCACCTGCGGCCGCGGCGCCCCCGCCGCTCTGATCGAACTCGAAGAGGAAATCGAAGTCGAACTCCGGGTCCTGCTCCAGCCCCGTCATGTCGGGGTCGCGCGGCACTGGTGCGCCCGGCGCTCGCGCGCGTCCCCGGCGTGACGCGGGCCCCCGCCTCCTGTCCCCTCCCCTGTCCCCTCCCCGGCCTCCCGCCCCGGTCCCGCCCCTGTCCCCCCGGGTGTTTCCGGGTTTACATAAACAAGCGGCTCGCGGCCGCCGGCTTCCTAGTTTTAAATAAACTCCGCGCGCGAGCCCGAGCGCAGCCTGGGCTCCACTCGCACCCGCAGGACCGCGGGGTCCCGGGTCCACCCCCGGCCGCGTGTCCGCTCCCCGCACGATCCCGCGCAGCTCCCCCGGGTCCCCGCTGCCGTGCGACCTCGCTCTCCCTTAGGATCCCCCCCCCCCCCCCCCCCCCCCCGCAACCCCCCCCCCCCCTGCCAGCAGCAACCGGCGTCCGCGCCCCAACCTCGCCGCAGCCGGCCGCCGCCAGGGGAGCGCAGCAGCCTAGGCCCTGGCCGCACCGTCGCTCCCGGACCGAGCGCAGGGCCGACGGGGGCTGGAGCTGCGTCCTGGACCGGCCGCCCGGCCTCGCAGTTTGTCCCCTGGTTCCTGTTCAGCGTGGTGCGCAGTCCACAGCCGAAGGAGGTGCCCTGGGTCTTGCTGTTTCCCTGCACCAGGAAAAAGGCCAAAGCTACTGAATTAGTTCAAAAGTTCGAAAAAAAAAAAAAGAAAGAAAAGGGAATGTGTGTGTGTGTGTGTGTGTGTGTGTGTACATATATTCTCCCCACCCCCAACATGGCCTCTCCTAGGCTTCCTCCAGGTTGCTACCCGAGGAAACTTTCGGTTCCACCTTCGGGAAGCATCCCAGAGCCCACCTCAGAGCGTTGCAACTTCAAGCAGTCAGCGCTGGGGTTGTCATTTTCTAGCCTTGCTTTTCCTAAAGAAATCACCTGAAAGGGACAGGAAAATGAGGGCGGGGTTTCCTGAGGGTTGCATTCTCTCTACAGGTCAAACCCCAGAGCACAGCTGCTTCCGAACCGTTCAAGTCTACCCATGGTGGCCACCTCACTCTGGGCACCTAACTCAGAACAAATCTTGTTTTCATGCACTAACGACCTCATTCATCTTCCAGCTCCGAAAACACCGCACACTCCGGTTTTAAAAGGGATAATTTCAGAGCTCCGAAGGGCTGAGTGGTGCTGACTGTTACCCATTCAGACAGGGTACCATGCACACAGCAATCAAAAGGAAAAGGCTGGGCCTGCAGAGCCCCGTCCATCTTTTCCTGTTTCTCCCAGCTTTTTGTTCTAACTTTCCTGGTGTCTTGGCACCACATAAACCAACATCTGGAATCTCAGGGAAATGGTGGCCAGGGCAGGAGAGGCCGGTATCAGGACCCAACCCTGGAAAGAGGCAGGAAGGAAAGGAGGAGGGAGATTGGTGTCAGTATCTGCCACCAGATGCAAGTGTCCCCTGTCCTCCTGCCCTGCAGCTCTGGGCTCTGGGGGGATGGCTTTTTCCCGAGGCTAACTTGAACATCACGTGGGCTACCACTTCTCCCAGGACCCTGTTTCAATGGCTGCTTTCCTCCCGTGATAAACTATATAGTTCAGTCTGGCCTGATTTAGTTTCTAATAATAGTTCTCACTTTGAGATGCAAGTTGGAGCGTTGTTTTGTTTTACTTTTCTTTTTTGCTGACCTTTGGGGAAATGGAAGTTCGGTTTTTCTGTGGTGAAACCTCGATCTCTCTTTATCCACCTTTTCCACAGTCACACACACAACAGCCCTTCTTATATACTTTTTGAAGAAAGCATTTTGCTAATGTTACAAAGCACCTGGCTTCCCCTGGCCATATGCCCCCAGATGTGGGACAATAGGAAGGAAAGCCTTTCTCTATGGGGCTGGCTTGCCTCCCTCCTTGTCTACTTCATAACACAGGAGTCAGTCAACACAACTACTTATGAAAGGCTACCCTGTGCCTCTGCCAGCCCCCTTGCTAGTATATAGTATGAAGCTTGGCCTGCCAGCTCGGCAGACACTCTAGTTTTGATAGAAGTGTTTAGCTTGGACCACTTCCTCCCAACTGTGTAAGATGTTAATGGGCCAGCCCCAGTGCTTGGTGTGACAAAGCGGGGGCATGGCTGCAGCATTTTCTAATCTGGATTAGGAAACAGTGCCATGAAGTGAAACAGCTGGAGAACAGGACAAGCTTTGTTCAGCTCCGAAGAGCCTGTGGGGCATTGTGTGAGGCAACTCTGGCACTATGGCCACTACCTAGAAGGTTGTGTTTCTCTCTGAGCTCTTCAGAGCAGTGCAGCACAAGGCCTTCAAAGATGGTCAGGCCGGATGAGCTTCCATCCAAATGCCCCTCAAGATAGGAGAAGGCCTCAGCGAAGTCTAGTGTCTTGATGAAGTCCTGCTCAGGAAGGACAGGGTGTTTCCCCATGGCCCGCAGTAATGGCAGATACTGACCTGCCGCATACCATTCTTTTCCCCTGCCTGGGTCTGGCTGTCTCAAGACTGGGCCACAGTTTCTAGTTAGCTCAGTTACATCCACACACTCTCTAAAAACATGACCAGTATCATTCGGTCATAGGGCATTATTGCCTCCATCCCACTGCTTCATCGGGGACACTGTCAAACTTCCTTTTCTAGGTAGGTTATACAAGAAATGATCATTACACTCTGCCCAAGAGCTTTTCCCTCTTGTATCAAAAAGAAAAGAAAAAAGAAAGGAAGAAAAAAGAAAGAAAGAGAAAAGAAAGAGAGGAAAGGAAGAAAGAGAGAAAGAAAAAAGAAAAAAGAAAGAAAAGGTTTTGTTTTGTGGACACAGAGTCTTACACTGTAGCCCAAGACAGGCCTGGTTCTTGCTTTGTTGCCCAGGCTGGCTTCAAACTCACAGAAATGCCCCTGTCTTAGTTTCTCGGGTGCTGAGATTATGCCTAGGATTACAAGGGTGGGCCATCAAGCTCGGCTTAGAAAGTTTCTTGAGTAGTGGAACAGTCACTCTGCAAGTCAAGAGTGTTAGCTTTAAGGCCTGGAAGAAGACGACAACGACACAGAAGAAAAGTGACGGACAGATGTGTGTGGACATAAATGTCGAGAAACTCACAACCCAGACCACAACAGAAACACTGTAGCTTTCCTTGTGGCAAGAACTCATCCTGAGAACACTTAGCAACATTTTAGACGTCTTTAAAATCGAGGTCAGGGGCATGAAACAAACAATATCTGCCCCCTTTGATTTAAAGTTCACACAATACTTTCTACCCAGGACACCTGGGCTCTGAAAACCTGGATCCGGTTGTGCTGAGCTGATGGCTCCAGTCTAAAGATAAGGAAGGTATCCAGGGCTGCCTGGGAACTGCTGCCTCGGCCGACCTACTCATCAGACTCTCACAGGAAGCTAAGGTTTCCTTCCAAGTGCTGTCTACAGGATGGCGGCCCTTGTAAATAGGAGTGCCCCAGCCCCAGCAGGGGTCCAGCTGGCCTTCAGGCATTTTAAGTAACGTCTTTGGTGCCAAAAAGGAATTAGGAGACGCAGCTCCCGGGTCCATTCTATACAGGTCAAGCTCTCCCCGCTGAAATGCCAGCCACTCTTTAAAAGGTGCTTCAAAGACACCTGCAGGAGCTTAAACATTTTAGAGCTTCTTTTGTGAGCTCTTTTGAGGGGACCTGAAGGGCCCCCGACAGAAGGTCTGGGTCGTGCCATTCGTGTGGTTTTGCCAGGTTAGGGCAGATTGCAGCGCCTATTCTTTACTTGGAAGAAGCCACTGCAAACCTGGCAGAGCATCTTCGATCCCTCCCAAGGCGTTTTCTAAGGCAGAACTCTTGTTTGAATACAACATTTGGCCACCAGCTTGAGAAGCATTTAGAAGCCTGGACCACTTGGCCAAGCCCTTACTTTTAGTGAGAGGCATCCTAAGGCTCGACTCACTTGGGAGGATGCAGGACTCTTAGACTTCTGGTCATGGATTTGCTTGCCTTCCTGAGGTAGAGGCAGGGCTAACTTTGCTCTCCAAAGACGCCTCACTTCACGCTCCCCCCCGCCCCCCGGTCTCCACTGTGCCCTATCCTCAAATCTCACTGTTTCCCCAGTGAATCAAGTTTCCCCAGCTGGGATCTCCGAGACCCCAGGCAAAGGCAAGTTTGAGTACTCCGCGCTAGAGAAGAGGAGACACCTATTGGCAAGAAAGCGCGCTAGAAATCTGGGCTGCGCCGGGGAAACACCAGGGGGACACCCTTCCCAGTGTGTGCCACGCTGTCCGGCCGGACGCCCGCGCCCCTCCCTGGACGCGCAGACCAGCCCCGGCAGCCTGGCCCGGGACGAGGACTCGAGATGGGTGCGGGGCGCGGGGAGCGGCCACGAAGGGCCAGGGCACACGGGGGCGAAGGGAGGGGCGCGGGGCTTACCTTCCTCCGCCGCCTTCATGGTGCCGCCGGCGGCCGGCGCGGGCCGCAAAGTTTCTCCGCTCCCGCAGACTGCGGCCGGAGGGCCGAGTGGAAACTTGGAAGGGACTGGAAAGCTGGTACTTGGCATCCACGCGGCGGTGGCGGCAGCGGCGAGCAGCAGGAGGAGGAGCGGGAGCTGGCGCGGCGAGCAGCTCCGGGTCGGCTCCCGAGTCCGACCTCTCCTTCGCCGACACGCGCCGGGCCGGGCTCAGCGCCGCGCGCCACGGGGAGGTGACATGCGGGGTGTGTGCGCGCGTGGCTGGCCTGTCTGCGGCCGGGGACTCTCCGCAAGGGACGGAGGTGTGTGCGGCGCCGGGCAGCCCGTGCCCCGCCGCTCGGATCCGCGCGGCGACTCTGCCGCCCAGTTCCGAGCCTCTCGGTCTCCACTCTGACGCAGGGCCGGGCTCTGCCTTCTGCCTTTTTAAAGCTGGAAAACACCTCCCCCGGCTCCCGCCCGCCCGGCCGCTCCCGCGCCCCCTCCCTGCAGTGACATCACGCCCCTGCCCGCCCGAGCCGGCGCGGGGCCCGGGGGACAAGTCGTGGAGCGCCGCCCTCTGTGCGCAGCGGCTGCCGTTCGCTGGGCAAGCGGGGCGCTCTGGTTCGGACAGGGGGTACCCTGGGGTGGACAAGCCGGGCGCATTGAGAGGGAAGGGACGCGGCAGAGGGTAACGAGGACTGAAGGGACAGGAGGGAGCTCCCAGGGGTGCGCAGAGGCACCTGGAGGTGGGCAAAGGTGTACAAGAGGGAAGATGGGGAGCAAAGGGAGACTAGGAGGAAAAGGGCTCATGGGAAAGAGTTGGGGGGCTTAGAAACAGGCGGGGACGAAATGGGAAGGAAAGGGCTTGCCATGGGGCGATGGGGCGAGCGCGCCAAAACGGGATGGCGGCGGCTTCAGGCGGGTGCCCTGAGAAAGCTACTCTCCCTTTTAATGAGGGGTTGGGGGTACGAGCGGCGGGGGAAGGGTGCGGAGACGCCTTGCATGCTGAAGTCATTATGTAAAATCGCAGGCTTCCCCCGCTGTGGAAATTTGGAAAAGCGCTTCTACTGGCAGGCGGGAGTAAGGAAATTCCCATCCCTCTAAATTACTAACAGATTGCATGGGCGTCCCGGGACAGCCAGATATTGTCATTTTTACTCTGTAAATATCTGAGCGAACTGGATTGCTTGCTGTACGAGAAGGGGAGGGGCAGCGCGTCTAGGAGAGCGTGCCCACCTGAGCAGCTCCTCCCTGGGTCTTTGCCCTGGGTGCGGGCCGCCGGTGCAGGGACCACAGGGAGCTTTGTAGGCGCGTCCCTGAGGTTTCTGGCATAGGAAGAGGCTGGTGCTGGGGAACTTCTGAGGATTCAGTCCCGCCTCGCTTCACACTTTTTCTCTTTCAAATCTTCCCGCATCTCCTAGGGGCGCAACTCTGCTGCCAAAACCCGACCATATTTTCTTGTTGGCTTTGGATTGGAGGGTTGGGCAGTTAGAACGTCTGGTGTATAGAAATCATAAATCTATTGGCCCACACCTCATATGCTTTAAAATAAACCCAAAAGCAAAAAAAACCAAAAAAAAAAAAAAAAAAAAGCGTGTCTGCTGTGGGGTGGCGAGACTGTGGCGCGCGCGGAGTGTGCACCGAGCCAGTAGGTGCTCCAAAGTACTTCACACCCCAAGACTCAGGGAAAGCTGATCCAACCAGCAAGTGGAGCTGGCCAACTGGGCTCGATGTTAAACAATATGAAAACTTGGCTGAAACCCACCCACTCTACCAGCAACATCTAGCGGCTCTTTCCAGTTGCTTCAGCGCCACAGAACTAAAAGCCATCCTTTTTTCCTACCACGGCAGAGATGCGCAGTGGTGGGTGCTGCATAGCCACAGGCAGTGCCCAGCACGTTTCAGGTGCACTATCTGCTGACCTGCTACTCTACTGCGTGGAGAGCTGCGCATGGCGCGCACCTTTCTACCTCTGGCGTTGAGAGGATAGAGCCTCTCGTAGGTGGTCTAGACGGCAGGGAGGCTGGAGGTCCTTACACGGGGTGTGGAGCACGATCTATTAAGTAGCTGAAGGCTCAGTGAAGATGCTGGAATGTGGGGCGAGGATGCCAAAGAGAGGAACCTTCAAAACTTGTAGTGATGGACGCAAGCCTCCCTGCTCTCCTTGAAAGAGGTTACCGCTAGGGGGTGCCAAGACCCCATTGCCCAAGAACGCCCGCTCCCCCCCTCCCCACACCCCCTTCCCCGCACCCCATCCAATCTTCAGTGAGTCCCGGCGTCGCCAGACCAGGATGCCAAGATTTTGCCTGAAGAGTTTCCGTCCCCGCCCTCCCCTGTCCCGGACCAGGCGGGGCGGGGCGGGGCGGGGCGGGGCGGGGCTGGGTGGGGCGGAGGCATCAGCGGCGAGGCGTAGCGCGAAGACTAAGGTCCACCCGAGACCTTGGGGACTCCGGAGGGCAGAGGAGTTCCCACACGTCGCGTCAGAGACGCTGGCCTGTCCGCATTCTTGGACTTGCCCAGCTGTGCAAAGCTTGGAGGAAGCCGGGAGGACTCGTCCAGATCTTCCTTCATCCCCTCTCCTTCCCTTTCCTTTCTACCCTCTTCCTTCCCCGGTTCCTCTTGATCTCTTTTCCTTTCTGCTCTGACCCTTCATCTCCTCTCACTTCATTTCCTCTCCTCCCTCTTCTTCCTCCTGCTCCTCCTCTTCCTCCGGGCTGCTCCTCCCCCTCCAATAAATAACTTTTCACCGCATCCAGAAAAGCCCTTTCCTGTCTGTCTCAATGCCCTCCTTATCCCCCGCGGGTGACGGAATCCCGGGCCTGTTTCCCTCTGTTTAATGCCGTTGCCGGGACCACGGTGGCCGCACGCCAGGCGCAGGGAGTTCCGGAGGCAGCGGCGCAGGAGCTCGGCCAGCTCTGAGCTGTCCGCCAGGCCCTGCGGCCACCTCGGGCTCTAGCCTGGTCCCGCAGCCGCGCTCCCTGCGGGTCCCTACCGCCTCTTTCCTCTTCCTTCGGCCTCCTCTAGAGGAGGTTTGTTTATAGCTGCTACCAGGAGAGATGTTACACGGGTTTTATTTTAAGGTTTGGCGATGACTAACAAAGTTAAAAGGAGCTTAGGACAGAAAACAAGACTATTTTTAGATGACTGTTGCTTCTGTGGATTATTGGGGCAAATACACCCCAGAAGCTTAATCCAAAAGGTGTCTTTGGGCGCTAAATCTTTCCTTCTGGGGCTCATTTGGGTATCCACCCAGCGCTCAAAGTTTCCAAGGGCCTGGCAATTGTTGATTCTAACCTAGTGTGGAAACACAAGAGCCCAGAAAACCCCAATAAGACCGGGTGGGTTTTTAGTGCAAGAGCACGGTCTTGTGCTGCCCGGGCACGACTTTCAGTCCTGCAACCTGGAGCCTCCTTTGGACTACCCAAGAGCTGTATGCACTGCACTGTGGGCAGGTGCGGTGCACCAGGCTAGGGAGGGCTTCCTTGTACAGCCAAGCCACATACCCGTGTCTGTCTGGCTTGCGTAAACCGTGTAAAACATCTGTAGCTAAATACACATCTTCTCACGGCATCTGCAGTCTGAATCCCAGTACTGCTTACTTTCAAACTCCAGCCCCTTACTGCACCTGCAGCTGGCTTCTGACTGGATCCATCTCCTTCACTCCACAGCACAGGGAGGTGGGAGGCACTGGGAAGGCTGGGGAAACTGGGCCTTCCTCCAAAGCCTGTACAGGAGGGTGGAATTAACAACCCAGAAGTCAGGGGCATCGTTTTTAAAAAGATTGTGTCAGGTAGCCCAGGCTGGCCTTGAACTCCGGTCTTTCTCCATCCAACTTCCCAGTTTTAGGATGACAGGCGTGCATCACCCCTGTCTGGTTTGAGTTGGCTAGTTAGCCATTGGTGCTAAAGACCTCCCTTGATGTGCTGCACACTGACTCGTACCCAGTCAGGTTATGTTTAAAAACAAAAAACCAAAAGCCAGTCAAGTGAAGCCTCACAGTTGCTCTTGAGTTAGTGAGAGCAACACCAACCATTCCCTCTCAGACCTTGGGGTATTTTGAAGGGCCACAGATTTGGGGTTCAGAGGAGAAGGCACTGCTCTCGGAGTGCATATTGAGACCAGACACTCCACTCTCTGTTGCCTGAGGTTACCAGCTTTGCCCCAATGTGCTTTGCTGCCTGAATGCTCTGCTTTGCCATCGGTCCAAAGGCAGTGGAGCCAAGAGCCTGTGAAAGCAATAATTTAACATACACTTTCATACTTTTAAGCTGACTTTCTCCGGTATTTTGTCTCACGATGAGAAATTGACGCAGCCCTAAAACAACAAAATAAAACAAATACCACAGTCATTCAGTTAAACAGTCAGTCAGTCATTCAGTCAGTCATTACCAACTTTCCTCCAGGGCATATGTCCAAGAAATCAGGATAAAGACCGAACTGCCTCCCTCAAGATACCTAGTGTTCTTCACTTTCCTTATCTTTTGCCTAAAGTGGCCACAAGGGACTTTCTCACTGAAGCCATTCTGAGTCACAATCACACCTTGACACTAGAGTCAACTTCTGAAGGCTCAAGTACCTACTGGACTTACTATGTCTACTGGGAACTGTGTTGTTAACCACACCTACACTTTTAACTGTTTCTCTTTCTCAGAGATTGGTTCTTTTGTTACTTTGAAGCAGCCCTCTTTATCTGGATCAGTTAGTTTTTACTGTAACAAAACACGAAGATGATTAACATATGAAGAAATAAGATTTTTTTAGTTTACAGTTTTGGCCTGTCCTGTCCACTATTGATTGAGTGGCCCCCTTGCTTTAGGACTTATGGGAGTATAGCCTATCACAGAGGGATTATGGGACAGAACACAACAACCTCATCATCGCAGCAGAGAAGCAAAAGGAAGAGAGGCTGGTGGGAACCATCAACCTCATGAAGGGCCTGCCTCTAGAAAGGTGTGCTTCCTACCTCACTACCTTAGGTTCATTACCAAAGGTTCCACTTATCTCTCCATCTGGCTCCCATCCCTCTCTGGGGACCAAGTCTTCAATACATGAGACTTGGAGGGAATGGAGCATCCAGTTTAGCAATCTTTGACTTTTTTTTTTTTTTGTCTCTTTTATCCACCAGTAGCATAGCCATTCTGACTTTTGTGAAGTTTCTTTTTGCATGATGTATGTTTTCCATCCCGGTAGTGAGTGTATACTCTTCCACCTACAGCTTATCTCCAGAAGGCAGCGTGAAGTTTTACGTTTTCTTTCTACATTCTCCACATCCCTTTCATTCAGTCTCTTCATTGCTTTCTTTGCGTTACAGGATCTGCTTGTTGAGAAGCCTCCCTGGTTTGCAGCATCCCTTAGAGTCCACTCTTGGGTTTGTCAGTTACAGGTAACTTCATGTTGGGCCTTAGGCTTATCCTGAGTCCATTTCAGTGACACACGGAAGCATTATTTCTATATGGTTCTCTCATTGCCCAGTGGTGTGATGTTCTACAGCATCACAGAAAGCAACACGGACAACCCTTCATGGTGCATTATGGGACTTGTTCCATTACCTTCTGCAGTCATAAAGTGACATGGATAAACCTCATAGTGCATTGTGGGAATTGTTCCATTACCTTCTGCAGTCCCCTAAGACATTACATATTGTTATGGGCAAACATATTACACCTGGGTTGTGTTTCTGTAAGCTATCGGCAGAACACTACAGTATACACACATTGTTTTATATGATTGTTCTTAAGTGAGTTGTGAGAAGAAAGGAAAACATGCATGTATATAGCCTTGTAAAATCACGTGAGTGCCTCCTGACATGCTGCTTCCTATAGGTGCAGTAGCTTCCTGTGGGTGCAGGTTACTGTCCCAGCATTCCTGCCTTCACCTTGTATTTCTTGCAAGGAGGTTCTTTGTGCTAGCAGAGTACTCTTGGCTTTTGTCTCTGTGGCAAAGCATTTAATTTGTCTAAGAGTGAGAAAGAGGCTTTGTTGAGCACAGGGGTCTGTTGCCAGGGTTTCTCAGTGCCCTTTGGACAGACTGTCTTCAAGGCTCAGTTGCTGCTCCTAGAGTCAGATGTTAACCTTACTGGGGTTCCCTTGCAAGACGTAATACTCCCCACCCCCACCTTCTGCGTTTGATATATCTCCTCGTGGGGTCAGTTTGTTGCTGGTCTCTTGAAGTTTACGCTCCTTGGAGTTTGCTGAGAGTTTCCTGGTGGTGTAGGTTGGTTTACGCATTTGTAATAGTTTCAGCGCCCCCTCCTCCTTCCTCTCTCCCTCCTTGTCTCTGTGCATATGCTCTTGCTCTCTGACTCCCTTACTTCCTCTCTTCTCATTCTTTCAATCCGTGGCCTGCATAATCTCAGCTGGAATAGCACCACCTCCCCAGTTCTTTCCTGTGCCAGCTCAGCGCCATGGCCATGGCTAAGCCCCCACCGGGGCATCATTTCCAGCACTTACTGGATTAGTGTGCCTTTCAGCCCTGGAAGTCCCACTTGGCTCCTCTTCGCACTTTCTTCCCTCCATTGGCAGTCTCTATTTAGAATTTACCTTCCTTGGCATTTGCTGGGATTTTCTTCATGTGGACTCTTCATTCACTAAGCCTCACTTCATAGCTGTGAGCACATTTACAGAGGAGAGTCTAAAGTCCAAGTATGATCGTTTTGGTTAGATGTGACACCTGTTAATTCTTATAGGCAATTTCTATCATTGGTGTTTTGCTATGCATGGCTTGTGTTTCTTTGTACATCTCAGGAGTTTGAGTTGGAAAGGAGCCAGTTTAGATGATATATTACAGAATTTCTAGGTTCTGGTCTCCACACATGCCTACAACCTCATGTCCAGCTTGGTATTGTCACTAGCTTATTGTCAGTGGCCTTGGGACCACCATGGTGAGGTCTGTGCCCTCTCTCAGCAGTTTATGATATTGCTCCTTGGGAAGCAAAGGTGTCTCCCAGCCACCTGCCTGGCAGTCTGAGTAGAGACCCTAGCCTCCCCTTTCAGTGGACTGGGCTGTCACTTTCAGCAATGTGCTGGGGCATAAGTTGTCCCACAAATGAGCTATTAGGCTGTGTCTTCTTCCTGGGGGTCATGCTTGCTGCTGCTCTGACCTCAGGGAGACTCGCTGAGCCGTGGCTTTTCCTGCTCCTCTGGCTTTTCCTGCTCCTCTTTTGACAACCAAGCATTCTGTGCTGTAGGCTGTATGTTTCTACCCCAGTGACTCCCTGGCCCTCTCTAGAGCACTCTTATGTGTGAGCTTCACCATGTTCTGCTGCCTGGGAAGCCAGATCCTCTGGGAGAAGGCAGCAGCTGTCTCTCCCAAGGCAGAGAAGAGCCAGGGGACTAGAGCCAGGGATCGGGACGAGGACAGACTTGATCTAGATCACATCCTTCTCTTGGAGCTGGGTGCTTGGTGTGTGGTGACCTTTCTTTCAGTCCTCTCACCTCGCTGCCCCTCTCCTTGGTCATGAGCTGAAATGACCAAGCCATCTTCCTAGCATTCCACACTGTGGTGCAGCCTGCTGTTGGCTTGGGAAGAAACGGTCCCCACCTTGGCAGTTCAGAGCAGGCATTCAAACACAAGGCACCACTTTTCCAAACCAAACTAAGCAGAGCGTCTTCATCGGTTGCTGATGATGCGAGGCGGAGGGGCCATGGAGATGCCGCAGACGCCCAGTCTCTCATTAAATCCCCAGAACGTTTTCTCCACAGATGCCTCTTCATTTGCTGTTTGCCCCTGGGCCCGTTTGACAGACTTCTGGGGGTGTCAGTTCCTTTCCAGAGACTTTAAATGGGGGTTTAAAAGTAATCCCACCAATCCCCTTGGGGACGGCTTAGCACAACTCATCAGCCTTCCTGCTGGGAGCTGGTCTCCCACAGACTGTGTTTGAGGTTCAGTTCCTCATCTACCTGGACTGCCATGCTAACAGGCTCCACTCTCACAGGACAGCTGTGAAGGATGCATGGTATGGCACTCTTGAGGGCTCAAGCAATTTTAGTTGTGGGTTGAACTTCGTCCCTTGAACATATGTTGACCCCTAGCTCCTACATATGTGAGCTGGCTTAGATATGGGGTCAGTCACACAGAGTTAGCTAAGATGAAACCACAGGAGCTGTCATCCAAGCTAGATACACACAACGGACACCAAATGAAGACAGTGACAGAACTGGGGGGATGTTCTGCCAGCCAAAGGGTGTGGAGGACACTGACCGACCAGCTTGGACTGGAAGAGGCAGGAATCCTCTGCCCTCCCCAGGTCTCAGGGCACTTGGGCTTGCTGACACATTGATTTGCAAGTCTGGCGTACCCAAATTTAACTTTCTATCCATTTAAGGCTAGTTTGTGGTCCCTAGTATTGTCCTTCTAGAATGTAAGGTACTGTGACTTGGTCATGGTCTGAGTGCTTCCAAGGGGCTCAGTATTGAAACTTTGCTCCCTTGTGTGGCATTACTAGGGTGGAAAAATTGCATTTGGCCATGCTGTTTAGAGATGAGACCTCTACATGGTGACCAGCTAAAGATTTTTGGGTTGAACGCACACCCACATGTGAACTTTGGCGACTATGTGAAACACCAGAACAGACACATCTTTTATGTTTCTCCTCATTGCCCTGAGCTGCCTTGGAATTATGATGGTAAGACGCCATTCATCATACAGCACCATGGACTTCTAGAACTGTGAGCAGGAACAATCTCTCTCCCCCCTTTCTCTCCTCTTCCTCCTCCTCCTTCTTTCTAAAGTGGGCTGCCCCAGAATAATGGCTATTCTTGGTTGTCAATGTGACTATATCTGGAACTAACTAAACCGCAAGTGGTTGAGCGCACCTGTACAGGATTTTTTTTCTTAATTAAATTATTTGAAGTGGAAAGATATGCGTGCGTGTGCAGGTGCGCATGCGTGTGTTGTGCCAGTGCTTGAGAGAGTGTATTACTACGTCACTCTGGGTGTCCTGGAACTCTCCATGTAGAACAGCCTGGCCTCAAACTCAGAGATCCTCCGCCTTTGCATCCTGAGTGCTGGGGTTAAAGGCGTGAACCATCATGCCTGTTTGGGAAGACCCACTTTTCATTTAGATCTTCTGAAGCAGGAAGATACCCCTTTAACCTGGGCCACACTTCCTGCTGGCAGTCTACATAAAGGTCATAGAAGTAGAAAGCTTGCTTCTGTCTGCTTGCTTGCTGTCCCCGGTGAGTGCAACCCTTCGTGGCATTAGAGTCCACTGCCTCAGGCTTCTGTCATGTACAAAAGACCGGTTGAGACAGCCAGCCTCATGGATTGAACAACTGCTAGGATTCTGGACCTCCCACTGGTTGGCAGCTATTGTTGGACTAGCTGGACCACAGCCTGTGAGCTACTGTAGCCATTTTAATAAGTCCGCTCCCCACCCCCTATAAGTTCTGTTCTAGAGAACCCACCAAAACGTATACTAGTCAGAGTTCCAACTTCAAATGATTTAATTAATTAAGAAAAAAATACATCACAGGTGTTCCCAGCTACTTAGGTTTTAGTTCATTCCAGATGTAATCAAGTTAACAAGCAAAAATAGCCATCAAAGTCAAGTATTTGAACATAGTGTCTTATCACACCACACTGCCATATCCTTGAATGCCAGTTCCCTTCTCCTGGGGGCTGAGGCATTATGCCCTTCAGTCTCTTCCAAAGGACCTACTGTGGAGAGAATGGGGTGACATCCCCTCTGGGCCAGCACCCCAACAGGTATAGTAGCCAGGCCATTCCAGTGTAGCTTGACCCATCCTATGACATTTGCTGGAGTAAAGTCTCAATTCTATGTGGGCCATTGGCTGCTCACTGCTCACTACCTGCCCTGGCCCAAGGTGGGCACCTGACAGAGGCTAGCCACTCAATGCTCTTTCTTAACAGAGGGACCAGAGACTCAAGCTCTGGGCTGTCTGCTCTGTCCTGAGGAAGTCACCCAATATGAGACCTAGTCCAGGGTGAGAAGCTGAGACTAGTCTAAGCCAAGTATCCATGGAAACCTGCCCCTAACCTTCTCAGCTGTGTGGCAGAATTACTCCCCTTTTGGGCTGAAAGCAGGCTGATTTGGGATCCTTCTTCTTACATCTAATAGGAACCCACAGAGCCCCAGAGCCATTGTGTGGGTGGCCCCAGATGTGGCTGACCAGTCTCTTGTCTTCCTTCTCAGTGATGAAAAGAGTGGCTTTGGAAGGTATCGGAAAGCAAGCACCCTTCCAACCCAGAAAGAAGATGGTGAAGGAGTGAGACGCCATCACAGCCAGCCATGTTCCCTGGACCTCGTGGGGCAGGAGAACCTCTCAAGATAAGTCTTTGGAAAACTGGTGTGCAAGAGTGTGCTCGGTAGGGCTCTTGGGTGCTGGGTGATCCAATTCGAGGGTGCTTCCTGGTAGCCTGAGAACAGACTTAGGATTGCACCTGGAATTCCTGCTGGCTGGGTCAGCAAGGGAGGCTAGAGGTTGGGGATGATCCCATCTGCTGTATTTGTACGCAGCTGGAGCTGTCTTGGTCACCCCGGTCTTCTGGTCTTCTTCACTCCATTCTATAGGACGAGAAGTCACCAAGACATGACTGTCCTGGCAATGGCCTGCTTCTACCTACAGGGTTCCCTACAGCAAAAGGGGTTGCCCTTTGCTTTCAGGTCTGTCCCTTTCAAACTTAGAGATTTTTATTTGTTTGTTTGTTTTATAGCAAAAAGCTTATAATGAGAAACAACAGCTTTCTGATGGCAATACCTTCTGCAAACGATCCCTTTCTTAGAATATTTTAATTAAGCTGTAACCCACAGTGAGCCACTTCGCCCCCAGCCCTAGGTAATGAGGCGGCACTTTTTCTTTTCCTTCGCTGATATCAGATGACTGCCGTCATTTCTCATGGGTGGTAGTTTTCTCTGCTGCAGAGTGTGTGTGGCTCCGGCTGCCCCAGGAGCCCCTCAGCCCTGGTGAGACACAGCTTCAATCACCCAGAGCAGGCCCAGCTTCCCAAACTATTTTTAAACTGTTTTGGTTCAATAAAGCTCTAAACAAGTTTTGCCAGGCACTTTTTCCATTAATTTTTAAACTGGACTAAATCGCAAGGGGAATTTAATCCATGAGTCTCCGCTTCCTTTACCCTCAACCCATCAAGAGGTTGTGTGGGACCGTTTGATGTCCAAGAAGATGCGGAGCCTTTTAAAAGTCTGCTCAGCCCTTTATTTCTTCTTAGAAACAGGAAGTGGCATCTTGCCAAAGTGTGAATGAGCCTAAGCCTCTCCTTAGCACGGACTCGTGTTACCCACGCAGCAGCACGTCCAGGCTGTGCCCACCGAGCCTGCGGGCTGTGCCCACCGAGCCTGCGGGCTGTGCCCACCGAGCCTGCGGGCTGTGCCCAGGGCTCCGGCTCTATCCAGACAGACAGTCTATTTTAAAGGAAGTTTACTTTTCCAAAACTGTTAAAATAAGCATAACATGAAATTGACTATTTTGACCTATTAAAAAGATATTTTTGTGTGTGAATGCATGTGGATATCCTGATGCCATGGTGTGTGCATGTGCGTGTGTGTGTGCGCGTGCGTGCGTGCGTGCGTGCGTGTGTGTGTGTGTGTGTGTGTGTGTGCATGCGTGCGTGCGTGCGTGT
>JADRCD010077396.1:0-13257 GCA_019843815.1 Montemys delectorum | reverse complement strand
TGTGTGTGTGTGTGTGTGTGTGTGTGCATGCGTGCGTGCGTGCGTGTGTGTGTGCATGCGTGCGTGCGTGCGTGTGTGTGTGTGCATGCGTGCGTGCGTGCGTGTGTGTGCGTGTGTGCATGCGTGCGTGTGTGCGTGTGTGCGCGCGCGTGTGCATGCGTGCGTGCGTGCGTATGTGTGCGTGTGCATGCGTGCGTGCGTGCGTGTGTGTGTCTCTAGGTCATAGAACAACCTCAGGTGTTGGCTCTCAAGCTTCTTGGGGCTCTCCTGTCCAGCACTCATCTGTGTGAGTACTGTATTATAGAGGTACCACTGTGCTTAACTATGGCTCCTGGGGATCTGAACTCAGGGCTTCAGGTTTGTATGGCCATAGCCTTCCCACTCGGTCATCTTCGCAGCCCCATGTAGCCCATTTCAAGTGTGTGCATAGTCTATGATGTGTGACGGTTCTGCTTGCATCCTTGGAACTTTTCTATCTTCCCAAATGGAGCCTGTTCCCACTGCGTCCCTGCTGGACTCCGAGCTCTGTACTGCCTCTCCCAAGGATCTGGCACTCCTAGGCTCCCTAGGAACCCTGGGGGCTGGACAGATGGCTCCACATTGGGTGTGGGGTTCAGTTCATCCAGATTCTGTTCTCAGCATCTACATGGTGGTGAACATACAGCCTTGACTTCCATTTCAGGGGATCTAGTGCCCTCTTCTGACCTCTGTGGGCACCAGGCACCCACACAACACACAAATAAATGCAGGCAAACATTCATATACATAAAATAAAAAATTTTAAAGGAAACGGAGTGCGGTTGCACCCGTTCTTCCTGTTGGGCTTGCTTAGCTTAGCAAATGCCCTTGAGTTTTACCATTCTGTACATGCACCAGGGCAGTCCCCGCTTTCCGAAGGCTAAACAGAATGTCCGATTGCATGCTTTAAATTGTTCCATCCTCTCTCTCTATCCCACTCCCTCCCTCCTTTTATCTTCTCTCCCTCCACCCCTCCTTTCCCTGCCTCCCTCTTGCCCCTCCCTTCTCCTTCCTTGCGCTCTTTCTCTCTTCCTCCTTATCGTTTTCATTTCCATTCCGAGACTATTTCTCTTTCTTTCTTTCTTTCTTTCTTTCTTTCTTTCTTTCTTTCTTTCTCTCTCTCTTTTTTTTCAAGACAGGGTTTCTCTGTGTAGCCCTGGCTGTCCTGGAACTCACTCTGTAGACCAGGCTGGCCTCGAACTCAGAAATCCACCTGCCTCTGCCTCCCAAGTGCTGGGATTAAAGGTGTGCGCCACCACTGCCCGGCCTGAGACTATTTCTAATTGCATTGGCCAGGCTGTTCTTGAACTCTTGAGCTCAAATGATCCTCCTGCCTCAGCCTCTTGAGCAACAGTAACCATAGACACATGCATGACACAGTGACCAGCCAACCTTCTAGTTCCTGCGTGTCTTGCTGTCACACACTTTGTTTCTCCTCTTCCCTCCCGCATGCAGACTACCAGGGCCCTGGACCCCATCGATCAGTACCGTGGACTCGTCAGCACAGCGAGGAATCTGACCCTTACGTCATTGTGCTCTTAGACTGGCCTTCAGAGGAGGCCTGGGAACAGGTAGTGCATTACTCTATAGTTTCAGTACCAATGCTCAGCATCCAGGAGGACATGGGGTTAAGACAGGTCTCTTTCTGGGGTTCTAGGGTGTGAAGCCGGGTCTAAGCAGCAGGTCACAGTGAGGGCTCTGATTTGCCTGCTAACCGGTAGGGAGTGGAAGGCTGTGAGAGACCTTGGCTATGGGGGGGGGGGCAAGCTTTCTGTAGGGTGCACTGCCTTTCTCATGATTGTGATGCCCATCTTTGTTCAAACAACGTGTGTGGATATCAGAAGTGCAGGCTCTGGAAATGAGATCCACAGGAGTCTCCTTTCCCAGAGCTGATGGCATTCCCGGCTGCTGCACCTCAAGGGTGAGAGCCTGTGGGTGGTCGGTGAAGGGGAATGGGGAGCAGGGAGAACCCAAAGGAGCAGCAGTAGACAGTGTATCTCCAAGAGGGTAAGCTGGTCCCGGAGAACAACAGTGGCTAGTACGTATTAAGAGTTCATGTGGCCCAAGGGACAGGATGCCAGCAGGCAGCCCTGGGAAGGGCTTCTTAACATGTCATGCTGTATCAGGCATGTTCTTGACAGTTTAAGTATGCAGTTATCAGGAGACCCCGTCATGCCCTCCAGGTTCCAGGACACCTCTCTCCCCATTTCTGGATCCCAGGCTCCTTGCCAGCCCCTGGTAGCTTGTTCCATTGTGCTGGGGTATTTTACAATGTTGTAAGTTTGCCCCTTGGTATAGCCTTCCAATTCCTAGTTGAAGAGCAGATCATAACCCATCTCTGGAATATCCCTCCCCTTGTCTCTAACATACCAACCATCTCCATGCTGGTGTTTTGGTTCTTTGGCCCTAGCACGACCCAGAATGTAAGAGCTCTGGTAGGAGACACCGAGACCTCTCATCCAGGCTGTCCTCCTGACTTGCTGTTTCTCACTTTTTGTTTTGTCACAAATTGAGAGTGGGGGCCACTCAGGCTGTCCAAGAGAGATCTCCACCTCAGATGTGGGTGGTGGTGGATACACGAGGCACCCGAATATGGTGGCAGCCAGAGGGTCCCCAGAGCTGCCAGGGTCCAACTCCAGGTATCTCTAGGCCTCTCTCTACTCTCCCTGGACTTTCAGTTTCTAGTCTAAGACATGCCCCCCCACCAGAGGTCCCCAGCCAGCTTGAGGCAGGTGGGTATGGTTCACAGCCAGGCACATTCTTCACATAGCACCTGTAGTCTGCGGAGCTGATATACCTTGGTGTCCAGGTCATTCACAGCAGAATGACCACAGGATCAAAGTCCAGAAGCTCTCTACCCATCCCTGGAAGCCATTCCATGTCCCCAGAACTACTACCTGCAGTGAGAACAGCCACTGGGTTTCCTCTATTCTCCCCTCTGTCTTGTCATGGAGGACACCCTGGAACTGGCTGCATGTGGATGTCCTGAAGCTGCTGCTGCTGCTGCTGCATACCCACCAGGAAAGGGCTCACGCTGAGAGTGGTTCCATGTGGGATATGATGGTCATCTGAGGAACTCCCATGTATATGTTACAGATGTGAAGGGGCTTGACCCAGGAACCCTCTATATATGGTGTGGATATGCAGGAGCTCACCCTGGGATCCTCTGCATGTATGATATAGATATGAAGGTGTTTGTCCTGGGAAATTCTGCATGTCTGGTATGAATATGAAGGGTTGGCCCTGGGAAGCCCTGCTGTGAGTGACATGAACACACCGTTCATCACTAAAATTAAGATAGCCATCAGCTCTCTCTCCCACAGACCCACAGCAGGTAACGCTAGCTTCACCACCCTGAGGAACTACAAAGAATTCTTTACAGAAAGACAGAGAAATACCAACAGCTAACAGCACCCCGAGGACGTGGGTGTCAGATGCATAATTGAAAGGAAATGGTCCACATCTTTCTTGAGGCCCAGGTTTAATCTCCTGTGCAGGACTTGACCTACATGTAGGGGCCTGAGCTGCTGATGGTAGAGGGGTCAGGTCAGGTGGGCAGGACCTACTGTTGTGGGCTTCTTTGCATTTTACCTGCCCACTCCAAGCTTGGGGGGTGGGTCACAACCACCTCTGGGGCTTATGGAGAGAGGCGGAGAGTTCCTAGTGTTGTGAGCACCTTACTCAACAAATGGCCAAAAGGGGAAAAAATGTTGGATGACTCTATGGGTATGGCTGACATCCTGGCTGGGATGGATGTTGGCACTCCTGGGCCTCTCAAACAATGTTTCAACTCCATTTCCACATAACACCCCAGATTTCTGACTTGCACTGATGTCCGAGTTTTAAGGCCTCTCACTCTTCCTCCTCCAGAGAGACGTAGTGCTTGCTTGACCCATGACACCTTTGGGAGTAACCCAGCACATTCCCTTTGGGGTGGGCTTTCAAAGGCCCCAGAACATTTGCTGGGGTCTTGCAAAGCTGCCCACCAATATCTGTATGTGCACCTAGATGGAAGAGGCATCTCGGCTGAGCCCACAGCTCACAGGCGGTTGTCCAGGACCTGGAGGGAGCAAACTAGCTGCCAATGAGCTGGGTACAGAGTTTGGGATCAGCAGAATGGACGGGAAGGTGTCAGCCCCCAGAGACCCCTGGCTTCTCAGGTATACAGGCCCTCTCAATATGAGTGGCAGCTTGTGAGCTTTCCAGTTCCTGGCCCTGGGTTGTGTCCCTGGAACCTTTCCCACAAGGAGCAGGCACTTGGAACGTGGAAACTGGGGCTCCATTGCAGAGGGAAACAAGCTTCCCACCTAGGCAAAACCTGATACTATCTGTCCCCAAGGGCCTGTGAGTAGCAGCATGCTCCTCTGTTAGAATAAAGCCAAGATTTCAGGGATTGCCACAGAATTCAGGGATTCTGCCCAGTAGCTAAGTAAACCCTAAGATGGGCATCAGGAGCAACTTGGAAGGACTGTTTCTTGGTTTCTATTGCCCCCTCCTGGGGTGATCTGGAATTACACCCATACTCAGGCACCAATGCAGGCTGAGGGAGGGAGGCACAGTGGTGCAGGGCATTTCTTTTTAGACCTTTGCATTGATCCTTGGTGGATTTCACATCATGCACCCCAATTCCACACATCTACTCACCTATTTGTATCCACCTTCTATCCTTGTAACCACCACGCAAAAAGAATATTTGGGAAAAAAAAGTCTTTTTGTGGAAGCTGTAGTGTGTCAGTGTGTCACACAGGGTACCCTTTTGTCCACACATCTTTACTTGCAAATATTCATTGCAAGGAGTCCTTGGTCTGTTTGGAGGCCTCTGGCTTCTGCTACACTATACTGGATCCTCAAGGAGACTTGTCTTGGGTATCCTGTTGTAGCCCTGTGCCATGGAGTTCCTACAGTTTTGGACCTGCAAGATCAACCCTTTCATGCACTCCAGTAGATCATAGATGGGGTAGATGTTGTGGTGGGCCAACTCAAAACCTTGGCTCTAGGACCGGGAGCTGAGTTGGTCACCCCCCACCCCAGGTCTCCTGCTCCCACACCACCAGGATGAGCTTTCTAGTGCTGCCTCAGTTAGCTCACCCAATATTGTAGCCAGCAAGGGGCAGGCTCAGCTCTACTGTTCTCATGTCCTTAGGGTTGGCTCACTTACACCTTTGCTGCCCAGGTAAGGTGCCCCACTCTTCTGAGTGCTGCAGCCAGCAAAAGGTGGGGCCAGCTCTCCCATTCTCACAGCCTCGGGACTAGTTCACCCACCTGCCACAGACAGTGAGGGGCAAGGGGGCATCTCTCCCAGTGGAGGGCCTTTTTATAACCTGACATAGGTTGGTGCCATGTAGAAGCCAGAGTTGGACACGTTCCCTGAGGCCCCTTTCCAGACAAACATCCTGGTCTGTCAAGGGGAGTGGAGAGGTGAACACATCACATCTCATGTGGCTCCTTCCTGCCAAATCCAGAGGACAACTGCAAGGAGCAGGAGCAGGATGTGTGGCCTCACATTGCTGTGCAGTTGTGTTCCTAGCTGGGCGCTTTTATACTGTGATGTGAAGCTCAGGCAGTCTTGGATGAGAAGGCTGTCGAGGCTAAGGCTGACTGGTACCCTGTGGAGTCCCCGCTTGGGATACTTGGGAGCAGGGGGGAGGTGCAGGTCAGGCTGGGAGGACAAAGGTGCTTGTCAGTGTCCAGCTCTGTGACCTCAGCCCATCCCACTCCCTTCAGGTCCTGTATGGGGGCCTGGATGTACTAGCAAGGATGATTTACAGACCTGCATGTGTGGCCTTGTAGTTTGAGAAGCCGCACACGAGGCACGTCCAGTTCCACAAGGCCAGCTCAGATCTCTGCACTCTGAGACGCCTGTTAAACGTCTGTGCCTCCATTTCTCCAGCCCTTACTTATTGCTACTGCACTCTCCAAGCACTCTGTAGTACCATGCTGCTCTCGTGAGGGGTGGAGGCTTGCTAGGACAGTCAGGAAGCCAGTGGCAGGTGCTAGACTCCAAACATGGGGGGGGGGGGCAAGAGGATGCACGAGGACAATGTCCTCATGGGGTCCAAGAATATCATGCAACAGAGCTGTGGGACTGACCAAAGGGACCACTGGGTGGTGAGAGTGACAGGCTGCAGTCTTCCCTCCTGGACCTACAGCATCCTCTGTGTGTCCTGTTCCTTGGCAACACAAGGCTCCAAGTTTGGCAGGAAGGCATTTCCTAGGACACAGGACCTGTGGCCTCTTGATCCCTGGTTCAGACAGGTCCTTCCCATCTGGGCTGGTTCCTAAGTCCTGGCCCACACAGGAGCTGTCCACAGGCCACGAATTGTAGCTATAGACAAATATGCTCACAGTCAACTGGGTTTACCAACTAGTGTTCCTTCTAGAAAAATCAGTAATCTCAAGCGCAGTTGCCCAGGCCTGAACCCACTTCCCACGCTGGGTTCAGTGTCAGGCATGCCTGACCTGACCACTCGGGAGTTGTTCACTCACCTGAGCTCTCAGTTCTCAGTAGATCTTCATTATCTTCAAAACTTAGTTTAAATATAGGTTAAAAACATGAGTTGTGGGGAAGACCCCTGCCCCTGTCTACTGTGTAAGCACCAGGAATAGGCTGCAGTGGCACTGATGCCTGCCTGCCACAGAATGCTCTGCTCTCCACTCTGCAAGCCCGAATAATGTTACTGTGGGGCATCTAAAATGTTCCCCCAAAGGCTTGAGGGTTGGAAGGCCTGCTTCCCAGATGGTGCTGTGGACAAGTGTGGGTCTTAGTCAGAGATGGGACCTAGTGGGAGGAGTTTAGGTCACTGGGGGTGTGCCTTGAAGGGGATATGGGAACCCTGACTCCTTCCTCTGCCTCTGCTTCCTGTCTACTCCAAGAGTACAGCTTCGATCCAGCACACACACTCTCTGATGCCTCAGAAACTGTGAACCAAATGAACCATTTTGCTCTTCTGCTTTTCCCAGGTATGCTTCTGCGCTAATCCTGGTGACCACCTGCTTCTTCGTCTAGTCCGTGGAGCCACAGAGTAGGGTGTAGTCTCTGCTTGACAGTCTGGCAGGAGGGTCAGCTGACAGTTTGGCTTCTGGGCTTATTGGCTCAGTGTGAACCTTTCTCTGCTGACACATTATCCTTCTTTGCTTCCAGTTTTAGCTTGCTTTGCTTTCTCCTCCTAGCTTCCCAAAGTGAAGTCTACTGATTTTTACATTTCACCCCTCATATAAGCATTTAAACCTATAAATCATATCCCTCAAGCTTGGCTTTGACCATGTCTGTCAAATTTTGAAATTTTTATTAAGTTGAAAATTGTTTTACCTACTTTAGAAGTAGACCATCTGATTCATGTTTTGTGAAATAGGGTCTTGTTATGTAGACCACTGTAGTGGCTATTCCTGGTTGTCAACTTGACTATGTCTGAAATGAACTACAATCCAGAATTAGAAGGCTCACCTGTGGCCCTAATCTGGAGGCTGAGAGATACAAGTTTCTGACCTGAATCTTGGCATGGAGACCTTGAACAATAGTGGCTATGAATCTCATAGGATTAACATAGAAAGCTCTATGAGTTCAAGATCATCTGGGATTAAAGGTGTGGTGGCATAGTGGCTATGAATCCTACAAGATTAAGACTGGAAGATCTACGAGTTCAAGCAAGGCCATCTGGGGTTAAGGGTGTGGTGGCACACACCTTTAACCTGAGCCACATTTTTTGCTGGAGACCTATATAAGGACATTGGAAGAAGGAAGGCTCTCTCTGCTTCGCCTGCTTGCCTTGTGGGACTGAGCAATTGCTGGATCCTGGGACTTCCATTCACAGCTGCTGCCGCGACTGTTGTTGGGAGTTGATTGTTGGGAGTTGGACTACAAACTGTAAGTCATCAATAAATCCCTTTACTACATAGAGACTACCATAAATTCTGTGACCCTAGAGAACCCTGACTAAGACATATTGGTACCAGCATAGTGGGGTATTCCTGTGACAACCTGACCATGTTTTGGGGAGGACTGTGGAAGGACTTTGGAACTTAGAGCTAGAAGAGCAGTCACTGGCTGTTAAGAACTATGTGGGGTATTCTGTAGGTGCTTGGAAGATCATGTTGAGAACAGTGCAGAGATGGAGGCCTGGCTTGTGAAATTTCAGAGGGAAGATTAAAGACTCTTATCAGGGCCATGTTGTTTTGATTGTGAAGATTCTGTGGTTCTGGTTAGCTGGGGCTGAAGTATCAGCTGTGATTAACAAGATACCAGAACTACTAAAGAGAGAACTTCGCATTACTGGGACTATTGATGCTGGTTAGCTGGAGCTAAGAAATTAGCGGTGATTAAGAAGAGACCAGCATCACTGAGGTGATATCTTCTGGGGAGTGTTTTCTGAGAGCACAAAGAGGCTGTGTTCCAGAGATAGCCAAGGTTGTACTTTGTGCTGCAGCAGGACTTGGTAATGTGTAAGAGTCACCCAGGTGGTACTGGTTTTGACAGCACGAAGGGGTCTTGAAGAGCAACTGAGGCTTAGCACAGTGAGAGGCCATGGAAGGCCATTGGTGAAGGTGCAGCCTCAGTTATAATTGATGGCCCAGGACTGAAGGGGTCATGCAAAGGAGTTGAGGCCTGGCACCATGAAGAGAGCCTATGAGAGGCTATTGGTGAAGCCTAGTTACAGTGGATGACAGTGTTTTGGTGATGCCAGTACCATGAATGACCACCAAAAACAGCAGCAGCAGTGAAGTACAGGCATCTGAAGACCAGAAAACAAGATGTGTGCTACAAAGGGCAGAGCTGGAGAGGTGACTCAAGCCCTTGGAGGAGCCCAGAAGATCGTGAGTTGGATCCCAGACATTGGTTTTGCTTTTGATTGTGACTGTGCCCTGATATTTTTCCCTCTTGAAGGAAGAATGTAGTTTAGTGGAGCCCACAGTTAAGAGACTTTGAATTTTAAAAGATATTGGACATTTTAAATTGATTGGACTTTTAATATGTAAAGACTGTGGGACTTTACATCTTGGGGATGAATAAGAACATAAGGGTTGAGGCTTAATAGTGATGTGTTTGTGTGTCAAGTTGACAAGGGGTCAATTGTACTGGCTAGTTTTGTGTGTCAACTTGACACAGGCTGCAGTTATCATAGAGAAGGGAGCTTCAGTTGGGGAAGTGCCTCCATGAGATCCAGCTGTGGGACATTTTCTCAATTAGTGACCAAGGGGGTAGGGCCCCTTGTGGGTGGTGCTATCTCTGGGCTGGAAGTCTTGGGTTTATAAGAGAGCAGGCTGAGCAAGCCAGGAGAAGCAAGCCAGTAAAGAACATCCCTCCATGGCCTCTGCGTCAGCTCCTGCTTCCTGACCTGCTTGAGTACCTGTCCTAACTTCCTCTGGTGATGAACAGCAATGTGGAAGTAAGCTGAATAAACCCTTTCCTCCCCAACTTGCTTTTTGGTCATGATGTTTGTGCAGGAATAGAAACCCTGACTAAGACAACCACATTGCCTTCAAATTTACAATTCTCCTGCCTCAGCCTCCTAAGTGTTGGAATTGCAGGCGTGTCTCAGCTCCACCTGCTTGATTCTCTTTGGGCTTCTCTGGGGGCTCCTGCTGAGCCAGCATGCGGCCTGCTGTGGCATTTTCTGCAGGGTCTGGGTGCACAGCCTCATAACACCAACTAGGCTTGAGGGGCTGATGGGATCCCCTTAATTTCTCCATCTTTCCATATTTGCCACTACTGAGGGTGGGAAGCTGCTTTAGTGGGCACCGGCATTTATCTGCAAGCATGAACTTAGTTCAAGTCCCTAACACTTACATAAAAATCTCAGTGTGTGGTTGTTTGCACCTGCAACCCAGTGCTGGCGAGGCAGATGGAAGGGTCACTGCGGAAAGCTGGTTACCAGACTGAGAGACTTGGTTTTAAAGGGGTAAGTCAGGGAGTGACAGAGTGGCCCACCTAATACCTCCCTCTCGTTTGCACATATGTGAGAACACTTACATATACATGTGCACACACCACACACACCTTATGAATATACAGAGGGAAAAATCTTAAAAAACCTAAAGTGCTTAGGAGGGCGACTGGTCTAACAAGCTCAGAGTGTTCTGTTATTCATCTATGTAACAGAATTTCCATCGAAGGTTCTCTTTGTCCTGAGTGACAGTTTGTTTATGCAGTCTCCTGTGATGGTGGTGTCGTGGATACCTGGCTTCATGATACCTCCTGTTGGCACATTGTAGTTGGCCCATCTGTTTGCTTCCGGTCCACTGTCTCTGTTCAGTGTGTAGTTGGCTTGTTTTTTGCCTGGCTGGGTCACCTGTCTGTTGATTAAGGTCTCTACTACACACATGGACGTCATCCTCCCATGTCGCACCCCATGCCCTTGTTTGCAAGGATGCAAATACAGACATGCTTGAATGATGCCTAGCACATGAGGATGGTCCCTAGGCCTCCCTCAGAGGTGGAGCAGCACCTGGTCTTTCTACTCCAGTCTGTCTGCAGGGCTCTGAGCATCACAGGACGGAACCAATGGGTGTTTACACAATCTGTTAGGGTTCTGTGGGATCAACAGGCTTTACAAGTGTTAGAAGAAAAAGCATGGTGGTTCCGAGGCTGAAATGTGAAAAGGTCATGAGAAGTCCATTCACTCACCTGACCATCTAGCCACCCAGCATTCATCCACCTACCCGTCTATACCCATCTGTTTGGCTACACATCTATTTGTCTATCTGCTTACTCACTGTCTTAGTTAGGGTTCTTCTAGAGTCACAGAACTTAGTCTCTATGTAGTAAAGGGATTTATTGATGACTTATAGTTTGTAGTCCAACTCCCAACAATCAACTCCCAACAACAGTCGCGGCAGCAGCTGTGAATGGAAGTCCAAGGATCCAGCAATTGCTCAGTCCCACAAGGCAAGCAGGCGAAGCAGAGTCAGCTTTCCTTTTTTCAATGTCTTTATATACGTCTCCAGCAAAAAGTGTGGCCCAGGTTAAAGGTGTGTGCCACCACACCTTTAACCCCGGATGACCTTGAACTCAGAGCTTTCTATGTTAATCCTATGGGATTCGTAGCCACTATTTCTCAAGGTCTCCATGCCAAGATTCAGGTCAGAAACTTGTATCTCTCAGCCTCTAGATTAGGGCCACAGGTGAGCCTTCTAATTCTGGATTGTAATTTATTTCAGATGTAGTCAAGTTGACAACCAGGAATAGCCACTACACTCACTTATTCGCCTACTGGACTGGCCATCCATCCATCCATCCATCCATCCATCCATCCACCCACCCACCCACCCATGCATCTGGCCACCTGTCCACAGCTCCCTCACTCTTCCCAGTGTTCACCCACTATGCCTGTCTCCCTGGCCTTCCTGTACCACTCTCCTGCAGCTCTGCTTCACTATTCTGCACTCTGCTTCCACTCATTTGTTCCTCTGTCCTAATGCTACTTCCTCCTTGGCATGAATGGATCTTTTCTGGTCTTGGTTCAGCTCCACCTCTCCGGGGAGTTTCTCCACTTGTTATCTGTCCTGTCAGTGTCCCTGCATACATATTTTTATGTATAATGAGCAAGGCCATATCTACCGTATATATGTGTACTGGAGGAACCTAGGAAGGTTTCCTGCTTTGAAGTTTCCAATGGGGAAGCAGGTTGAGACCAAGACCAGGCCCCTTGCCTGATCCAGAGGCCCCTTTATGGCAGAGGCAGCCTGCAGGAGTCACAGAAGCCCTGTGGGGGCTGGATAGTGCGCACCAGCAGGCAAGCGTGTCCAGGAGAATCTCTGGAGGCAAGAAAGCTCCAGAATTTAAAACTACTCCCACCAAGGTTGTCTCAGAAGCCAGCAGGAACACAACACTGCCCCTCAAGGTGGCTCTTTCCCGACACTTGACAAGCTACTTTGTAGGACTGAGCTAGATCTGATCCTTTATTCAGCAGTTGCTTTCTTCAGTCCTTCTGAGTCACTGTGTGCCAGGCGTCTGTACAAGGCTTCCTCCTATCCTTGTCTCATTTGACCCAACAGCGGCATCCACGATATTCGCTTCATGGATGAGAAGCCACACTGGCTGCTTCTAACTAGGACTTGGTGCATCTCGACTTCTGAAGTCTTAAAGCCTGACTACTTCTCCTATTCCGTATCCACCACCGTGGGAAGGCCTGTGCATCGAAGCTGCTGTGCACCAAGGCAGCTGAACCGCAGAGGTTCAGGGTATTGTTTTTGGAGGATTTCTGCAACTCTTGGCAAGCATGCTGGTTAGCTTCCCATGTGAGTTCCATTTCTAACTAGCATACAGGTGGAGTGAGTGATCTGTACTCAGTCTATGCCTTGACCCAAGCATTGTGCCGTCGGCTCATGGCCTTCTGGCATTTCCTTAATTCATGCTCTATCAATGAGGGGATGGGGACATCACAAAGTCTCGTCAGATATGCTGGTCAGATACCTCTGGGCTCCCTCTTTCAGAAGGAAGAAAACCTGCCTGTGAACTGACAGCAAACAGTGACACCTTGTGGAGAATATAAGAAACAGCTTTTCTGGTTGCAATTGTGTCTGGAAAGGGACTATGCTCAAGCATCCAGAAGGCTCCTGAGAACAAAGGCACTCAAAAGGCACTGTAGGGATGAATGAAGAAGCTTTATTTGCTCACAGGAGCCTGGTGGAGGGTCTTGCACACACTCATGGCCTGTTAAGGCGATCTCCTCAGGGCTCCACTCACACAGCTTGTGCTTCCCCAAGGGTTTCAGGGTCTTAGTGGCACATATTTGAGGAGAAGTGAAGCTGAAGAGCACAGGCATATCCAAAAAACTAGTGCAAAGGAGACTCCCACAGCCTGCTTTCGAGTGTGAAGAGCGGAGGCCAAGAGGTCCACTGTGTGACGGGCACACACTGTACAGGTCAGAGCTGTATGCACAATGCCTGGGGCTAACTCTAAGGCCAGAATTCCTCTAAAGAGCTCCATGAGCCCTCAGTGCAGCCTTCGACAGAGGGTCTGCTGTCACAGGCTCAGATGAGGGCCGGGAGTCTAAGCACATGGACTAGGGACTCCTATTCAGGAAGCAAAGCATTGTGGTTGGTACTGTGGCAGCACAGGACAGCTGAGTTCTACGTAAACAGTTCTGAGTGTGGTTTTATAGGTATAAAAATGCATCAGCTAACAGCAATGCCTTGAGGAATGGTTTACATTCATAGCTGCAACGGAATTAGGACAGCAGAAGTGTCACCACTTGGTCACCTGGGCGTGTGTGTGTGTGTGTGTGTGTGTGTGTGTGTGTG